>VZDJ01000044.1:307292-473007 GCA_008694505.1 Cyanoderma ruficeps
GTGCCATCTCTGTGCCATCTTTGTGCCATCTTTGTGCCATCTTTGTGCCTCTGGTGCCATCTTTGTGCCTCTTGTAGCTCCAGCAGGCTTTTTCTTCTTCTTCCTTCTTTTCCCAGACTGCTGAAGGCTGCCTGCATTCCAGCAGCACTCATTTCACCCTTCCACCTCTTTTCCATGGATGTTATGTCTTCAGGCAGGACTACACGTGTTTTTCCTTTGCTCTGGCTATTAGTGATGGCTGCTGCTCAATAATTCATATAATAATGGGCTAAAGTGGGTCTGGTTCTGCTCTGTAGGAATCCCTTTTCACTCTGCACTCACAGACTTCCAAGGCAAATCTCTTTTCCCAAAAGTGTTGATTTGCATCAGCTGCGACTGCCACAGGCACATGAAGTCACTCCATGGGTTTGAAATACCCAACTTCCTCCTTCCAGTGCCTCTCTCTTTCTAGAGCTGGAAATATCCGTGCAGTTTGGAGTGTCAGCGGATCTGACAGATTAATAAAACACCAAATTCGGGAAGTCTGTCTCAACATCTAAGTGGTTTTTGTTCTGAGCATCTTGCCAGTTTGTGGAGTGAAATCAGGACTCAGATTCAGTGCTGAAAACTCTCCTTAAATTAAAAACAAACCCCAGCTAATTCCTGGCAGTAGGACTCCTTCACTGTCTCACATTTGGAAATTTCTTTTGGCTGGAGACCTACACTCTCTTTTATGACCAAAGTTAAATCAAGGTACAGTAGGATTCCACAATAATTGTAATATATACCTATAGGTTACTAAGTATTCCTGGTTCCTTATATCTAAGAAATGCATTCTTAGGTGAGCAGAGGTTACATTGTTAAAAATGTATTGGAAGCTGCTGAATTCCCCATTTATATTGGATAGTTGATCAGGGAATGTTTTATGTAACACTGAATTATCAGATGGACAATGTGTGTTAGTTCATGTGCACAGGCTTCACACATTTTCAACAACACCTGGAATACAGCAACTTATTTTTTCATTAATTATGCCCCATGTTTATATATATATTTTTTTTAAAAAGATATGCTAACTTTTTTTTATTCAGCTCAATTTTCAGTGTAGAATTGTTGGTGTCATCCAAGTTCAGGGCCGTCCCCCAGGTATCCCATAACTCACTAGGTTTATAGGAGTTGTAGGTTTTCTCATATATGTCAGAAAGGTGCTTGACAAATTGTGCATTTGGGACCCATCCAGGTGTAGGATTTTTCCTTAATGGATGTTTCCGGGGATTTAATATGCACTTCTTTCTGCAGTGGTGTGTAAATGTGCAGTTCTTGGAAACTGTCTCTTGGAATATACTACATTAAAAGGCTTAAAAGTGACATGTTACAGAATTCCTCAGAGAAAGAAGGCATGATCCCTATTTAGAATGACTCTTTGAACTACCCTAGCTGAGGCCTGGTTCTGAGGCCTGGTCTGAGGCCTTGAGGCCTGTGATGCAGTTAAAATTAGGCTACAGAACTTGTGGCGCAGTTAAAATTAGTTATTAAGGTGTTAGGGAAAGGTAATGGGGTTTTAAAGTTTCATAAGTAGAGTCAGTGATAGACAGGTGGTAGCCACCTTAAGAAGAAGTTAAACAATGTATGTTTGCATCCCTTCTTATGTTTGGGGTTTCCCCGTAGTGACGTATTTATAAACATTTTGCTGTCAAATGTCTCTGTTAATAGATGGCTGTGCTCTTTAAATGATACCACAAAGAGCTTAGGGTTGCATTAAAAAAAACCAAAACAAAACTCTGGTAAACATTTACTTTCAAATGCAGTTTTACAGATGCTGGTGTCTCAAACCAAACTGCTTTCACATTACCAAAAATTGTAAATTTTTTTTTTAAACTTTTTTGGGGGGGGGCTCTGATTGATTTAATTTTCATCCTGCTCTGTACTAGTGCAAACCAAGTTCAGCTTCAGTGCCTCTGAGTTCAGTTTCAGCCAGCAGGGACCAGGGTTTTAAAGCCTGGCAAGGTTTGAACAGTGCCCAAAATTCTGGGATTGGAGACCATCAAAGCAGCTCTCCTTTCTGTCCCTCCTGCACTGAAATATCCTGCAGAGGCAGCGTCCCAGCTACTGGAATCCCTTAGCAGAGAGATGGATTTAGGCTAATTAGCCTTGATTTCCAGCAGGGGCACTTGGGGCTGAGCTGGCACTCAGAGGATGGAGCTGGGCTGATTTTGGGAAGCTCTGAGTGCCCGTGCTGTGTGTCTGATCCATACTCCCAATCAGCCTGGTTTGGTTGATATCTCACCCTTGTTTCAATATTAATGTACAGCATCTTTCTAGCAGTACATTTACAGTCTTCTAACACATAGTAAAGGTACAGTGGTTTGTAGGCACTTCTATAATACTAATTTAAACACCATAGCAAGTATTTAGGGTCCTTCCATCATCATAATTCACCTCCAGTCGCTTACTAATAAAATTGTTGCTCTGCAGGCTTTTGTCACAATCCTTGCTGAGTCCTAGAATTAATATCAAGATAATTAGAAGTGCCAGATAAAAGCCTTTTCTCCTATTGACGAATCATTCTCCTCCATATTGTTGTTTCCTTCTATTGAGCAAAAAAAAAATCATTGAAATGTTTGAAAAGGCATCTCCATTGTGGATCTCACCTCTGGGAGGTTCAAGTGTTTGCTGTGTATTCAAACTCTTAAATCATATTACTCAACCTACATTGCAAATCTCTGGAGCTACCCACTAAATCAAATAACACGTTTCCTTAGGAGGCAGGAAAAGCAGGAGATATCAATTTATGTATTATTAAAATCCATTTCAGTGTGGGTGCAGTCTGACAATGGGTTCAGCACTTCATTTGAGCAGACAAGGCAGTGGTTTTTTTTTTGGTAGTGGCATTACTGTGTATTTATCCTTGATTAATCCAGCAGCAAGAACACTGAAAATGGAAACAACGCTGTGAAGGCCGAGGAAACTTGTGGTAAAAAAGAATTTGGGGAATGGTTACAAAGACTGAGTGGGGATGGTCCTGCTTAAAGGTTACTCTGTGCCCATTTTGGAGGTGGCAGCATTAATATTGCATGATGTTTGCTTGTTTTTAGAGTGTGTAATGCAATATCTGTGTGTTTGTGTGAGGAGGCAAAGGGTAACTCTGCCTGTGTCTGCCCTGTTCAGTGCTGAGCATCGGAGAAGGCGGATTTTGGGAAGGCAGCACCCGGGGACACATCGGCTGGTTTCCTGCTGAGTGCGTGGAGGAAGTTCAGTGCAAACCAAATGAAAGCAAACCAGGTAATCACAGCAAGCTCCTGTTGAACCCTAATGTGACAAATGCCACCTGTCTGTCCCAACAGAGGCATCAGGGCCTTTGTGCCCTGCTAGGAATAGGAGAGTTGGGTAAAGCTGAGCTGCTGAACTAAAAAATGCAGGTGGGTTTATTCATTGGATTTTACTGTCCAAGAAAACAGACTTTATCATGAAGAGCTACGCTGGGAAATACCAAAGCTTTTACACAGAGCTGTGTGCAGACATTTTGTATAGGATCATGTCGTGTTTTTTATTTTCTAAAGTGTGGGAGAATGTCAAATGAGACAATTAAATAAGGGAAGAAAAACTGGCCAGTCATCTCGCAATTTGAGGGAGTCATACAATGCATTTAGCTCTCGTTCACAGCCCTGTCAACCTTTTCCTGAATGCTAAAGGAGGCATCTTTTATTGGGATGTCCCGTACCCATCCTTACTGATGACAAAGGAAATGGAATCCTCCTTTAGCAGACACGTGTATTGCCACAAGGGACTTTAAGCAAGGAGCCTTTATAGTCCTGGTGTAATAAAAGAAATCTACATTAAAGCAGGTTATTTTAAGAATTACCTACCATCTCATAATTTCTCTGCTTTTAAGAATTAAGATGCGAGGACATCCTCTCTAATTAAAAGCTCATTATAAATAAGCTCTGAGAATATAATTAATGTTCTCCAGGAGTGTATGCAGTTTGAAATCAGCTATTGATGTGTTTTTAGATCTCTGTTGTATTGATTAAGAACTTCTGGCATGATACACTAAAATTTATTCATTTACAGATGTTCTTCTTTTATGCATGTCATTATAAACTGCAAGGTATACTTTTCTTTTTTTTTTTTTTGCTGCATGTAGAGGTTGTGCTTCCTTTTTTATTTCCCTTTTGGGAGGGGAAAAGGGGAGGAGGCAAAACCAGATCTACTATTTGGAGAGAATGGATCCAGGCTCTGAGAACAGAGAGAGAACACTTGTGTAGTTGTTCAAAGGGCTCGAGAAAAGTCAGAATTTAGAGATGGAGGTGTATTAAACACAAGGAAAATTGAGGCTGGAGCTGCCCAGTGTAGGAACAGTAGCCATTAAATTTGAGCTGTCCATTTCCCTCCAAATCTGAAGAGAATTCTGAGGAGGGCAGTAAGTGAAGCTCTAAGATAAGAAAGAAGTTTTGCATCTTTTTAGTGATTTTGAAGAGAGAGTGACCAAACCTGTTTGTTACAAGTCTTCAAAGATTTCCTTGAGAATTATTTCAGGAGGTAAATTCAATATATGACGTGATTGCCTTAATAGATGATGATTGTTTTTTGAACAAGAATTTCTTTGATCATTCAAAGGAACACAAAAATTAAGAAAAGATTTGTCATAAGAGGAACCAAAGGAATTAGTAAAGCTGGAATCAAGAAAAAAATATAAACAGAAGCATGTTACAAATTTTCTGACGTGAAATTATGAAGACTTATGCCATGTGTCTGGCAAAGCACCAGACATCTACTATTGCCTTCTTTCTGATTGTTTTCCTGTTTGCTTATGGTACAGTGGGAATAATAATGTCAACATAGCTTAAGGCTTTAAATACGCCATTCTTCTTCTCTAAAAAGGATGAAAATGTAATTAAATAGGAACAAAAGGGACACATTTTCTCTGGCAGTGAACTTGTGCACTCCCATATTCTGCTGGGCTGTCTCAAAAAATGTCCCGTGCCCAGGATGAGGTTCTGTGAGTGATGTGATAGAGGTTGGAGTTGGGAGGGAAATGAAATATATGGAATGCACAGTGTGTGCCATATTATTATTGAAATACGGCATGGAGTGAAAGCAGCTGATCACAGAATTGCTCTGTGCATTCCCTCTGCAGAGGAAACAATGGGAATGAAAGAGGAAAGCTTTATAAGCAAAAATCAGCCAGTATTCCCTCTGAGTACAAATGCAGAAGTAATTTAGAAAAATGTGTTAGGCATGGTGAAATGATTAGAAATTAAATTAGGTCTGCTGGGATTGCTGAAAGAACATCAGCTGAGAAACATCACAAACTTGTGCCACTTGCAAGAATTTGCATCGTGGTCTTTGCAAAGCAGCAGAACTTCTTATGATAATGATTCAGAAAGTAGATCATTTCAATGTGGAGGAAATGAAGCTCAGACAGCCTTTTCCACACCAGCACCACAGCAACAGTTCTTTCCCCTCAACGAGATTTAGGAACATTTCTTCCAGCAGCTTCCCTTTGCTATTAAGTTTGAACAATTGTGTTTAATAGAGGCTTGTCATTTGCATGCCATGAGTGAAGGGAAGAGGAATAGTTCTTGGAAAAAAACAAATTCCAATTAAACACTCCAGGCCCAGTAGAACTGCTGGGCAGGTGTTTCAAGTCAGGCTGATGTATAATCTCCCTTCTAAGGAAAGTTCAATTTTTAGGGAGCTTTATTGCAATCCCAACTGTTCTCTGGAAGTGGGCACGATGGAACACCACCTGGTTCCTGTGCTCTCTTCAAAGATACTGCCAGCCTTGCAGGTTCTGTTTTCCAAAAAAATTTCATATTGACTGGCATTAATTCTACATCCCTTCTTTAATCCTTCATTAATTGAGACTTCTAGGAATTGCTCCATTATTTTGCTAGGGTTGATGCCAGGACTGTGGGCTCCTAATTATCCAGGTTGTTTCATTTGCCCTTTAATAGCACCAGCACAGGACCTGCTGCTTTGCAGTCTGAAGAAGTTCCTTTGACATTTTGAGATCCAATGGAAAGGGAACAACAAAGAAAATCTTTATTGTGGTTTTCTAAAATCCTTTTGCCTGCTTATAAAAAATTCTTACAAACAAAAACTTTTTGCTGTCTTGTTTTAATAAGTGTAGCCTTTATAGCTACACTTATTAGTAGCTATGAATGTTTTTAACATTCTCCAGAACTATTCTGAGAGTAGAAGTATTCCCTCAGATGAGGTTGGCACATCATCTTGCATTTCACCTGCTCAAACACAGGATACAAATGTCACATATTTACTCTTTCTGCAGTGACAGTTATCTTGTGTTATTCAGTAATGAGCCAATTCCATTCTGAAATGTCTTTCTATTGTGAAATACGTTAATTTTTTTTTTTTTTGCTAAAACATTCTGGGTGAGTAGAAAAAAAGTTTCTCCTGCTGTAATTTAGACGTTTCTGTTTGCTTTTCTTCCATCATAAGGTATTACATGAAGTTGAAAGACTTCCTACACAAATGCTTTCTATTACACTTGTGATTTTGTGCTCCACATCCTCCAGAATTCAGGCCCATCTGATTGCCCACAACTGAGGTGAAGCATTCATTTTCAGGCAGGAACTTGTCTTTAACTACACTCCAACTTTATCATTTATTATTCCTCTCTCCCTAAAGTGCCTGGAGAACTCCTAGATTTTACAGATGGTACTCAAATGAAGGCAGACTCAGCGTGTCTGACTGATTCTTGCTGTCTTTCAGCTCTTGGCCTCCTCAGTGCGCCTTTCCTTGAGTTCCAGCCTCATTTTTAATATTGCCTTAGGATGAGTTTTCATTCCATAGCCTCCTTTGTGCCTTTTTCTACCCTGTGGCCTTGAGATACACCTTATTAGTAGCTGTAGGAGTACTGGGAGTTTATTTCAGACTGCAGTGACCATTAGTGTTGGGATTCTGGAAACTTGGATTTCGGGATTTTAGTATATAGTGATGTGTGTGAGTCAAGAATGGAGGATTTAAGGCGTTGTCTAAGTCCTTCTTCTTCTTCCTCCTTTCTTCCTTCTTCTTCCATCTTTCTCATGGGTTTGGGTGGTTTTCTGTAACTGGGTGAAAAAGGTTCGCATTGCAGGCCTTGGGTGGTCATTATTGGGTCAAAAGTATAAATAATATAGGTGTCACATTGGCATTGGGTAATTATCACTTAATAACCTTGGAAAGAGTTAGAAGTGCTCCATTTTAGTTTCTCTAACTTGCTAGGCAGACCTCATGCCTCATGAGTCTGTAAAGAGATAAGAAACAATAAACGTCCAAGTCCGAACTCGACATCTACCACTTCCCGTGTCTTAATCCTGACCTTGGCAGAGAAAAAGGAACCAGAGCAGTGACACATTAGCAATGCCTCAGAGCTCGTTTTTCCAGGAAAGGATCCGACCTGTGCAGCCCGAGCTGTGCCAGTCCTGGGAGCTGTGGCACACACGGGAGGCAGCGCTCACCGGGCCTTGGGTGGTCATTATTGGGTCAAAAGTATAAATAACATAGGTGCCAACTTGGTACTGGGTAAATAGCACTTAAATAACCTTGGAAAGAGTTAGAAGTGCTCCATTTTAGTTTCTCTAACTTGCTAGGCAGACCTGATGCCTCATGAGTCTGTAAAGAGAGTGTGCTAGTCCTGGGAGCTGTGGCACACACGGGAAGCAGCATACACCGGGCACATTCCCGGTCCTGCGCTGCCCATGGAGCTGTGCCCATGGAGCTGTGCCCGTGCTGACCTCTAGTGTCACAGCAGTGTCTGCCAGGCCTCCGAAGTGGCATTTCCTGCCCCAAGTGGCACAGAGGCACGGAATATTTGGGTCGGGAAAGACCTCAGCGATGACCGGGAGCACCCTGTCGGGCAGACCGAGTGTGTCGCGTCCAGTCCTTTCCTGAGCACAGCGTCTGGGCTTTTGTTTGGTGTCCCACATTCCTGACTTTCCAGCAACTTGAAAACATAGTGACAGATTATCCAGGAATAGCAGAGTTCTCTTGCAGTTTGTTTTTTACCTGTGTAACCTTAACGCTCGTGTTGTCAGCAGAAACTGCAGCAAGCCTTATCCACCATTCCCTCTCAATCCCCGAAGTTACCGAGCAAGTCCAAGCTGTGTTAATAAAACACATCCTTTTGCTGTTTCTGCAGCACAGAATTTTCTGTTTTCCACAACGCTCTGTGCATCAGTAAAACCAGATTTTTCCTCATTTCCAGCATCCCTTTTTATAATTAGCACAACACCTTCCCAGGCAATCAAGTCAGCCAGACTGCTAGAAAATGGATTTGCCTTCCTGCAAGAAGGAAAGATGCTTTACTGTGGATTGAGGAGCTGACATCCGTACTGGCCTTCCAGAAGGACAGGACTCTTGGTTTCCCAAATTTGCTCTCTGGACATAATAGATATCCATATGTAACACCAGAGCCTTAGCCCATATAATTGATTCTATGATTTTGTGTTAAACGCAGCAATGGAGGGGAGAAAAAACGCAGAAAACAAAAAACCTTTTCATCCAGCCTAAATGACCCAGCTTTTATAAATGACCCAGATTAACAAAATCCTTTTTAGCAATTTTTCCCTGATTTGTTACGAGCAGTTCCGGCTAATTTTTACTAGAAAGGGAACTGAAGAATAAAGAGAAATATTGTGATGATTATTAGAACTCTGAAAAATGCTGTGCACAAATAACTTTGGAAACCACTAGAAAGAAATGGATTTCAATGAGACAGAGGAGATGGTATCTCACCAAATGTGCACCTCAAGGGTTTTGATAATAAATTTTGATAAATTCTCCTTCCAAAAGATTTCACCTTGAGTAGAAGGTACCTGTGTATCTGTGACAGAATTATTGTGCAACTTAAACTGCTTGGCACGAGCAGCAAGAGTTAAGGACAAAACATTGCTGCAGCTGGAAGGACTAAATGGAGGAAGCATAAAAGAAATTTATACATGTGAGGGGAAAGACATTCTCGTTGGGAAAGTTGATCACAAACTTTGTTATGGCAGTAGTGTGAGGAGCTGAGAAGTTCTGAGAGCTGGGAAATGTGTGCTGACTCAACAGTGCAGGCTGGACTCAATATGGCCAAGAGACTATAAACCCAAATTAAAATCAAATTTACAAGGCAAAGTTGCCTCACGTGTAGTTGAAAAAGCGTGCTGTGATGCAGGTACAAAGGCAGCCATTTCAAAGGGGTTGAACACTTGAGAGATGACTATTACACCTTCATTATATTAATTATATCTCTGTAACCCCAGTCAGGCTCCTGAATGTGGGATCCCATTCTAACCCTGGTACCCAGAGCCCAAACTGGCAGGTCAGACACTGTTCAGTCAGTCCCCCTGCCTTGAAGGGTGTTGCCCAAAGCTCTGACCTCTGAAATATTCTTTCTTGCCTTGCTTTCTGTGTTTTGCACAACCAAGCACCTGGCTCACGGGATTCTGAACTATTTCATCTTTTGAGGAGGGATTTTCTGCCAAATAATGTTTCCCATGGATAAATCTGCCCTTAAAAAAATGGGAATGGATGACAACCCTCAACACAGCGATCGTCCACAAAGATATTCTGTGTCTGATTAATGCTTTAGAAAGATCAGGAATATGCCATATACCATATTTTTGCTTAAACTGCATTCTCCTCCATCAATCAGTGGGAAAACTATACTGGAACAGAACAAAAAAAAAGAGAGAAAAAAAAATCAATGCAAAGAACTAGATGTGAGATACTGGCAAGCCAGCCCACAAAGCCCAGCTGACACAGAAGCTTGGTGCAGTAATAATCAACTAATTCTGACAACTCTCTGTAGCTGAAGATGTAAATCAACCCCACTTTTTTGGTCTCAAGTAATGGAAATTCAAAGAATGAACCTCAGCAAGTTTCTGCACTTCAGCTTTGCTGAGCGAGGCATTTGTGTTCCCAGCAATGATAAACAGCAGTTTGGGAAGAGGCTCTGAAATGAATCATCGCTCAATAAAAATGGGAATTGGGAGGCAGAGGTAACTGGGAGCTGGTTTTATCTGCCCATGGAAGGGAGCCATCTGCTTCCCACACAACCTGCAGGCCGTCCTCTCTGGCCGGAGGTGCCTCGAAATGCCTTTCCTTCTCTCAGTCTTGATCTTCTGAGCAGGGTGCAATAGAGATTTCTTACCGCAACAGGAGTGTTTGTGAGAAATCCATCAGAAGACTGGGTCTGCCAACCCATTTCTCAATAATGGTACTGGTCTGGGTTGTAGGAAGAGTAAAATGAAGGATTCCATGCTAATGATTTCATCATTTGTCCGGGTTTTGAGGCCTGCATGAAGCCAAAACATAAAAAAATTTATTTAAAAAAAAAAAAAAAGAAGCCTGTGTCTAGAGCTTGTAGAGAATGTAAGGCTGTCTGCATGCTTATCTCTGAATAAGTAATTTTTAATTCATAATATTTTGCTGTCTGGGCTTCGCAGCTGACACGTACTTCATCCCTTTCACTCCCATTTCCATGCTTGCTAAGAGCCACTTAGGAATAACTCTAATCAGCTGGAAAGGAGCAGCACAACTCTCTAAAGCATTGAAATAGGCTAAAAATAAATTGCATAGCAATATAAAATGATAGTTACGTGGTAGGAAACTCAACGTTTCCAGTGCATCTGGGATTGCTGCTGTGTGAAATCGGACGTGCAGGTGGGGATTTTTTTCCTCTTCTGGTTCTTTCTGCATTTTTTTTCCCCCCTCAAGAAATCATCTGACACACCACAGAGGATCAAAGAAGTGCAAACTCTGAGGGATGTCTCAAGAAATGAGTTACTGTGATGGTTTAGTCCTTTTACTTTCAGTGATGCATTCCTATTTTCTGTTCAAAATCACAGCCCGTGGAATATTTTCAAGTCTGAGAGCAGATGGAGACATCAGAGGTGTCGAATGTTACAAATTACTGTAGAAGCACCAAAAAGTTAAAGCCATGAAGTGAATGATTTATGAAGCGATGGAGCCTCCTGGGGAATTTAAGCCCAATTATTTGTTTAAGAGAGAATCCTTCAGTTTGTGGCAGAATTTGAGCAGCCCTGTTCTGCAATGTGCTAAAAACCTAGGAGTAATACCTAATTTTGTGATTCCTGGTGGTTCTTGTGGAAAATACTCACATAACATAGTTTTTTTGACCCATGGAAATCTGTTTTGAGCTACTCAAATGTTAACAAACCTGGAAGATCCTAATGACTGTTAGTAGACAAAACTCTGTAGCTTTCACCTCCTGGAATTCTGGGGCATTTCAAATTTCATAAAGACTATATATTTTAATGCTAACATCTCTATACTAATTGTTTTCTTTCGTTATTTTTAAATTAGTGATACTTTGTAATATCTTATGAACCTATGATCAACTATAGTTGATCTTTTTGCTTTCTCCAAGTATCTTAAATGACAGTAGCAATAGCTTTTACTTTGATTTAACATCCTTTTTTTTCCTCCTTGAAATTCTGTTTAACCAGGATCCTCTGATGCACCTGTGTAAATATTATTTATATCAGAACATAACTTCTGTTGAAATCATTTTGGCTGTCTATCAAGATTAAATAAAATGCTGTAATTCATCTAACTCATTACATTTAGCATGACCTAACACGTTTAAAAGCAACTTTGGGAAAATAAAAATAAAAAAAAATAAGGGCAAGCCTTAGATCTGTACATATTCCAAAAGTGTTGATAAGTCATCTTCTTCTGCTGTACTAAATGACACATTGGGGCTTTTTTTCCCTTCTGATTTTTAATGGCTCACATAAAAGGCTTGACAACAGAGGCTGAAAACTCTTTGAAATGCTCCCCAGCTAGCTGAGAAAAAATTCTTCTTAATTTAAGGAAGATGATGGAGCAGCTGCTTAAAGTATGGCAGGACTGGAGGTGATCAGGAAAATGATGCCTAAACAGAGCAGCTGTCAGATAATCCATATCCTGTTCTGAAATCAGCTCATTTTATTATAGATCAGCACTTAAGGGACACTCTGGGGTCAGAAATAGATCACTGGTCTTCAGGTAAAACAGACAGACCTGAGTGAATGTTCCCAACTGTGAACTCCCCAAATGGATTGGATTTTAAATGGTAGTGTAAGCTGGTTATGTTATTTGCACACAAAAGTTTGTGTTTGCAGCTGAGTTTGAAACTTGGGCTTTGCTTTCTGAACTGAAATGGAAGATGTCCATCAACTTTCTCAAGCCAGCCCACAATTCACAAATATAAAACATGGCTGTGAAATTCAAGCTGATTTTGTGGGTGATTTACAAGCAAAAAGCACTTCAATGTATTGTTTTGGGTCTTGTTTTTGTAGGCAAGGGTTCAACTCTAATTACACAACAATCAGTGAATCTTTTCTCCGTGCTTGCAATAATGTTTTGCACACACCAAGAATTAGATTAGTGCTGTCTAGAGAGACATTGGAAATAGTTCTATATTTTGGCTGCTCTCCTGAAAACAATAAATGTAATTATATTGAATGCACTGTGCAATATTAGTAGTTTAAGCAAATAAAATATAACATATCTTTGTCTCATATTTCAGCTAAGTTATAAAGCTATTTTTAAAATGTTATATTAACATTTTTTTAGTCAAGACTTGAAAAAGAAGGAAAAGAGTTACATTCCTGACTGCAAATCCTTATAGATTATACCTTTCCTTTCATTTTGCCAGGACCAAACCTCTCCTTTGGGGTTGACCTCATAGGAGATTTCAAGGCCCTAGGCCACTGTTTGAGAGAAAAATACAAATACAGATAGGAAAATCCAAGACACTTCCCCAAAATCCCCAAGTTTTCTTGCTCAGATTTTACCATCCAAGGACAAGACCCAGCTACATGCAGCAAACAAAAGACTGTCAGAAGAAAAAATGCCAGAACTGGTTTATTTTAAGAGGCAGAGTACATGTCTAATGTTATAGATTTTTTGCTAAGAGCTTCCCTCAGAGAAGGACAAATTAAAGATTTTTGTTTCATTTTTTTAGAAAACAAATCTTAAGGGTGTAGTTTGTTTTCAAGTGGACACACTTGAACTCTTTATATTACTCTTCCTCATTTGTCTTAATGTTTTGATTGTAAACGAATTGCCATTTTCAGGGTGAGCTGGTGAGGTGTCACCTGTATTCTGGGCAGCAGGTGGACAGATGAAAAAAAGAAAATTATTATTTTCCTGCAAACGTCTTGTTTACTGGGGCAAGGGCAGAGGCTGTGGGAAAACAGGGGGGTGGAAACGATTGTCAGGGGGCTCGTGCATCATTGCCCTGGTGGGTAACCCAAATTTTTGTGTTTCCTGAGCAGCCCAGCAGTGGGATGATGCCGTTGCTGCCGAACAGCCTGCTGCTGCTTCCCTCCCTGCTGCAGCAGAGGGATGCTATTCTTAGGGGTGGATGTCCTCAGGGGATGTCCCCATTCCCCCAGAGCAGATTGCAGGGAAGGACAGACGCTTCTCGGCACACACAGACAGTCCCAGACCTCGCCACCAGGGCTCGGCGCCCCTGAGGAGCTGGGGGTGGGAAGTGTTGGTGAGACTGAGAAGCAGGGAAGAGCACACACCTGGAGAGCAGCAGGTGCTGCTACAGCCAGGAATTTTGCTGTGCCACTAATTCCAGCTCCTCTTTGTGTGTGTTTGTAACCGTGCTTTTAATGCTGCCGCTAAGCTGAGGAATATATACATATTTTTAGTTTAGTTTGTGTGCAAAACTTGCTGTAAATTGTTCCTAAAATAGTGACTTGCTGTGCCTAAAGTCTAAGTAACCTTGAACCCAAACTCGTATTTAATCAGGGAAGAGAACTGTTAAATATTACTGAACTTCTCCTCATTAAACAGGTGTTGAGTTTATTAGCATATGTCTTATTATCTGTCTAATAAATGCAGGTGATACTGATTATTTAATGAGAAGCTTCACCTCTACCAAGATGTTTTAAAGTATTCGTTTTGATAGATGTTTTAGGGTTCAGTTCTGAAAATAAAAAATGCTGAAGTTGAACTATAATGAGCTACACCATAGTTCCTGGATTTGAAGATTCAGTGAGGTTTCACCCTCTTGCTAGAGCTGGAAGACAGATGTGTCATAAATTCTTGTTTAAAAGTAAATCTTGAGAATTTTTTGAAGTCCTGACCTTACTTTGGAGGATGCTGCAACTCATCACATTTAAAAGTTAAGTGGAAATACTTAAGTTAATCAGCCAAGCACTTCCGAAAGTTCTTGCAAGGCTGTTTTCATCCAATTTAAGGTGTAATACTGAATCTTTTAAAAGTAAAGAATCAGTAAATAGTTGGTTATCCTTCTTCTGGATTGACCCGAGTGTCAAATAAGGCAGCATGTAAAATCTACCATCAGATCTACTCAGAATCAAAAGATATTAAGAATTTTCCTTGCAAAACACTGTCCAGTTTCTCAGGTTGTAGCATATGGAAACAATATTAATGAAGTGTTTCATGTGTCATTAAACACACATAATTTTGGGATTCTCCCAGTGTTTTCCAGTACAACTATAAGCAGGGATAAATTTCAAGTTGTGGGGTTATTTATGAGGGACAGGCTTGAAAAAGCATCCAATACTCCAAGATGTTGGCAGAGTAGAAGGAAAACAGTTGGCAGCAGGATCACAGGTACTGTCGTGCACACAGGGAACAGGATCTGGGCTTTCTAACAGGATTCACTCTGACAAGGATTTTCCTTTAATAATCCTCCTGTTTCAGATAGCTGAAACAGATTACTGGGGCACTGAAATGGGTAGCCTTAAAATCCCACTTATCCCCGATTGCTGGAATCTTGTTCTGGGAAGCATTTGGGAGAACAGCGGTTGTTTTGGGTTTTAAACCAGAACGTGCAGCTTAACTCTGAAAAAACCTTTTATAGTGCAGGCTCTGGAGGATGCAACCTGTCACCGAGTGGCAGATTTGTGGTTTGACTCTCAGCTCTCATTTCCAAGCACAGAGAAACCCCACTAACCACAACAACAGATAGTTCTGAATGGAAATCAATCTGCTTGAAGTGGTTATTGCCTGAATATTATTTAATTCCCAGTTTGGCATGCCCACACCCAGCCCTATCCTCTGCTCAGGCCTGGCAGGGATAAACAAGAGTATTGGGTCACTAAAAGGCTGTGAGTGGCTTGAAAAGTAGTTTGAACTGCAGGTGTGAATGTAAATTGCCACAATCTCTGTCATTCTAATTTAATTTTTATTTTTTAATCCATTCTAACTTCTCACCTTTAGATTAAATTAGATTTGCCCACGTAGTCAAGCTTTAAGGTAAAGGTTGCAAATACATCACTTGAAGGAGCATGAAAATAAGAAACCCATTTCACCCCACCCCCTAAAACACGTAAGAGTGGCTTTGATGTTTTCCCAAACACATATGAAGAATTGTGATTTAACATTATTGCCATTCATAAACATGAGAGGCCAATCAATTCCTGGAAACCGGTTGTTTTTCTGGAGCTAAACTGCATTTTTCTTGAAATGTGGCTGATGCAAAGCATTAGGACACCTGAAAATTGCATCATTGCTGATAAAAGATACTTTTACAGCTTTGATTTTAAATCTATACTGTTTAAACTAGTTTAGGGTGTGGTGTTGTTGTTGTCGTGTTTTTTGTTTTCTTTTTTTGAGGAAAGATTTTATGTTGCAAAGATACATTTTAAATGTTTTTTTCTGAAACCTGCACTATATAACATTGTGCTTTCCCCTCCTGTGATGTGTGTACATTCCATGTATATTTCAAGCACTCATTTTTGATGCCCTAAATCAGGTCTTTACCTGGTTTTGCAACACTGGTTTTGTTTACATGATCAGACTCTCATGTAAATATGAAAACACCGGTGATTTGTATTGACTTTTCTTTTCCTTGTTGGTTTTCCCCCTGATTTTCTCGCTGAGCTATTCTAAAGCAAAAAAAGGTAAAAGATACCCTATAGACCATCTTCCAAATGTGCATAATACATGACCTGGTGCTTAATGGTTTTCAGGATCTCGGAAGCAAGAACATATTCTGAATTGTTATTCTATGCATTTGATGAGCTGCCTAATGGTTTGATGACAATATTTAAGTCAGGATTCCTTGAAGTTAATATATTGTATTACACAAATCAATTCATTCCATTAGTATCCTAAAATCTGAAGCATCCGTTTGGGAGCTCAATAAATCGGACTGTTCTGGTGATTTTATCTGGGATATCAATATTCAAAAGCCTTCCTACATCCTGAACGTGCTGATTGCACCTCTTTCCTTACAGAAAATCAATTACCCTGCCCTGCAGTAGCAGAATTTTAAATAGATACAATCCAAACTTGAATTTCACTCTGATATGCCTTCTAGGTGCTCTGTNATTAAAATAGAGATTAATTTTTGTGTGTGTGTGTGTGTGTGTGTAGAGCCCTTTTGTGCCCCTTGTTTAAATTCAGGATTAGGTCACCAGCGTGCACCTGATACTGTGTAAAAGATTTTCCTTAAATTTCCTAACAGCCAATATCATCAGGGGTGGGAGGGCTTTGAAGGAGTTTCTCATGGCTGTCAGGCTGGACTCAAGTTTTCCAAAGAGCCATCCCTAGTGAGGTTTTTCCTTTCACTTAGTGCCACATTCCTGGCTCACCAAAATTTGGGATTAGCATTCTTCTCTCCCAGCCTGTGTTCCGAGCGCTACCAGAGCCAGCGTTCTGATCCTGTCAGCTGCCATCCAAAAATTACTTTTTCCCAAGCAAAGTCAAAATGAATATTTTTGTGGGTAGCAAGAGCAGACAGGACCTTTCCTGGCTAGGAGATGGTGAGGGGACAGTGAGTGAAACGCCTCCATGTCCTGCTGTTTGTGGATGCACACGGACACGAGGCTGCCAGGAACGTTCCCTGAGACAGAAGGACGTTCCGGATGGAGCGATCGGAGCACGGAAGGAGCGACAGATGTGCCAAGGGATGTCCTTGAATAAAACCACCCTGGCTGAGGACTTAATCTGCTCCTCACACACACACACACACAGAGTGATGGAGATGCCCCTCACAGTTGGTGCGTTTTCGGGAGCAGCCCCTGCATTCGGGAGGTGGTCACTAGATGGCATCTTTGGGTACCGAATTTAGGGGAAAATCATCTCCAGCGTTTCATTTGTGCTCAGCCTCGTTTCAGTTCACTCTCATTTCTGCCTGGATATGAAAACTTAAGAAAGTACAAGCCAAAGGCAGCAGGAGATGGGAGAAGGAAGCATTTTTCTATTTTTTTTTTTTTTGTGCTTTCTGAGCAGTGGGGTTGATCTTGAATTCTAATAATCACATGTAAACATTTTGGAATACTTTTCTAGGTAATATCTGTGGAAATTTTTAGATTATGTAGGAATGCAAATCTAGGAATCTGTCATTTGTGGATTTTTTCCACACTCCTTACAGATGATAGTCAATGTCTAGGAAATATTCCAGATAAAATCTCATCTTCGAAGCACTTAAAACTGAAAGCAACCAGTCAGCAATCACCAGCAAAGATTTCCAAGTTAATACCAAAACAACTTCTGCAGCAAAGATGTCCAGCATTCTAATCCTTACAGATTAAGATACCTTTTTATATTTTTATATAAAAATGCATAAAAGCTGCTGTCCAAATTCTCTTGATTTGAAAGCAATGTTGATCTCTTTCCTAAAACCAGCTGAAGGTGAGGGTAACTCAGTAGGTGGCAGTCCTCTTAAACTAAAGAAAGAGTGTGACTATCAGAGAGTGAGATTTGAATGCAGTGAAGTGTTTATTAAACATTTCCATGTCATCCAAAGGCAGTGTGCCTTGCAACTTTTGTTTAGAATTCTATTCTATTCTATTCTATTCTATTCTATTCTATTCTATTCTATTCTATTCTATTCTATTCTATTCTATTCTATTCTATTCTATTCCATTCTATTCCATTCTATTCCATTCCATTCCATTCCATTCTAGCTATTGACACGTTCATTTTCCTACCTGGAGCTGTTCTGTAAAATCGTGATAATAACCCTCTAAATGTATTTGAGAAAAGTTCTTCTTACAGACTTCTTCTCCCAAATGCTTGTCTGTGTGTCTAGAGCTTGTTTGGGGTCTTTTTTTCTCTTTTTTTTTTTTGCTTCTCCCAGAACAAGAAGGATCTGTCACTCACAGATTGCCCAGTGTTTTCATCTGAATTTTTTACAGAATGACCCTTAGAACAGGAATCTCTGTTCTCACTCAATAAAGGGCCAGTGCTGTTAAAAATTTCTTCTTGCACTCTTCCCACAGAAGTTGAATCCTTTGGGAATGATGTCAGCTGCCTGTCTCCCTTTCACCCAGTGGTCTGCCGTGGATTTGTATCCATGATGATGTAGGATCCATCGCCCAAATTGTTTCCTTGTTGTCAGCAGCATGAGGGACCTCTCTTTGATTCAGTCCTTTTGGTTGCCATGGCAGGGAACAGATGAGGGTTTCTTATCTTACCTACACGATAGATTTCTTACCCCAGCAGTATGCAAACTATTTGAAAAGTAACAGCACAAAAAATGCATTCCTTTAAAATAAAATAAGCCAGAGCTTCAGCGGTGTGAGTTCTAAAGCTGTTAAATATAACTCCTGTTGCCTCCATCCCCCTGTGTGTTTGCTTCACTCCCAGCCTCTTTTGAGGAGCCTACAATCACTCCCCCTTGTGTGAAAGCAGTGCACTCAGAGATCCTTTAAAATAAAGCCAAGGGAGTTGCTTGTTTTCCTGAAACACAGAAGGTGTAGGTGTCAGAGGCAAAAAGCCTTGATGAGCTGCTCAAGCTGCTCTAACAGTGTTGGTGGACACACAGGGGGTTCAGCTACCAGCAGGTTGAAAGGAGATTCTGCTAACGTTCAGGAATTTTTGACTGACTGTCAAAAATTGTCCTTCTCCCACGTGTTTGGCCAGATGTAGAGCGTGGGGAGAAAATGTGGCAAAAATTACAAATATTGCCAAGGAGGTCACTTGAGAAGATGAGGCCAAAGGATGTTTGGGAGAAATAAATAAGTGTTGCACAAATGTCTTATACCAGGGGGATGGTGTAAAAGTGACAATTCACACGGACTTTGCTGCTGCAGTCATTTCCAGCAGTGTGAAGGTGTGAGTGGATGACTTTTGTGGGTTTTACCCAGGTACAGATTGTATATATATGTGTGATAAATCATGGAAGAGGTGATCAGAGAAAACTGTTGTGTCCTGGGAAGCACTCGAAGCAAATCTGTATTGTAGCGGGCTAAAATAAACAGTTGTGTGTTATTTTTTATAGTCCTGTCCACTAGGAATAAGTATGTTTTTAAACGTAGTAGGATTCCATCACTTTGCATAATGTACTGGAAATACAGTCAGTGGAGTAGAAATAATTAAATGAAAAGAGAGTGGTTGATGGTCCTTTAATCTTTTTATGTGCAACATAAATGCCGAAGTAAAGTACACAGCCCTAATAGCTACTTAATGGCCGTGCAGGATGTTGTGCAGTGGGCAAAAGAACTCTGCAAATGAAGAACTGCTGCAGAAATCCTTAAAAAAAATGTGGAAGGAAGCGACACAAGCTTTGATGGGGTGAAAGGAAGAAACAGATTGGAATGGGATATCACCTTACCACTGCTGTGCTTGACTGGGCAGAAATAACACAAAATCACTTTCTATTATCTTGGGAATGTCTTTGAGATCTCTGGTGATCAAAGGCATCATTTGAGGCTTCCCAGTGTCTGAAACCTCGCTCGTGATAAGGGAGGAATCGCAGTCTGAGGTTGTGTCCGTGCCTGCAGAGCTGAATACATCTTCAGCTAAATTCTGTTTCCAGATTGATGTGTGGATGTGACAGGAGATCTCATCATCTCTAGTTGCTGTTGCTTATTCCAAGTGGTTCTTGCTGCTTCGGGGTGTTGAAAATGCCAAAAGTTAGGTCTGCCTGGTAGTTTTCTAAAACGTCCTCAGTAAGTGCCTCTTACAGAGGAGGGCAGCTTGAAATGTTGGTTTGTGCAGTGGAGCAAAATTTCAAAGTTTAGTTTGGAAATGTATTTGTTAGCTCTGATAACATAAGGAAAGAAAATAGATCCATAAGTACAATTTCTAAAATAGAACCAAAATGAATCAGGAGAGACTTTGGCCTGGGAAGTGTCCTCTGGGATTTTTCATTAGTCAAAAATATACATTTAAATTACACTCGATTTATAAAATTTAGAGGGTGATTTTTTTTTTTCCCCTCTCGGTATTTTGTACTTTCTGCAAAGCTGATGAGGCCTTTTCTTTTCTTTTCTTCCTTTGATTTCTAATCTCCTGATTTTTTGGGTAAAGAAGTCCATTTCATTAGATCTCTAATTATGTATTCAGGAAACTGCTCATTTCTCTGGGTTTTTTTTGGCTAATGACCACTCTGCTTCACCTTATCTTGAAGCAGAATGTATGATGGCTTTTATTCTTTCAGGAATAAAGCAGATGGCATTCAGCACAACATCTGGGGGGAAAAAACTCCTCGGATCTTTGAAGTGTTTTTTAATAAAAGTAAACACTGTTAAAATGAAATGATGGATTGCTGGCTTTACCTAGAATATCCCTGGATGGAAGACAGGTTGTCTTAGTTCCTACCTATTTTTGAGTGTTTTGTATCTAGAGACAGGATTAGAAATTGATATGTTCCAGCAGTATTTCAGTTTATGACATTTTGTGGAGAAAAAAAAAATCTTTAAAAAAAAAAAATCAGTGTTATTCCTACTTTAGTTCTGGGAGGAACACCTGATTCCCAGCCCTGAAAACACCTCGGTGGAGCTGGGCTGCTGCTGTCAACACACAACATTGCAATTGATTTTTGTGATTACAGGCCAACAAAACAAATCAAAATGTATCCAAAGCTGGCAGAACTGCAGTTAACTCTAAATCCCACACGCTGAATAGCAAATCTACCTTTATCTGCCTCATTCCCATTTCTAGATGAGGCATCTTCTTTTGAACAATATTATCTTAAAATTTTGACATCATCATGTTCTTGGGGTGACAAGTTGTCAGCTTCAGGTCACATGATGAGGAATGTGATTATCTAAAAGCAGTTATTTGTCCATTTTTCTCCTGCATGGCAGTAAATTGAGGTGCCCTAGCAGTCCCGTGAAGAGTAATTAGACAGTGATGCATGAAAGAGTGATTGTTTAACCAGTTGGATCTTTCTGAATGTCAAAAGAACTCTTCAAGCTGTGCAAATCATTGTCACTGTCAGGTGATTATGCCTTGTGCTGTCTGCGTGCAGGATTAGGGTAAATAATGAAATGGGATTTTTTTTTTGTGATATATTTGGAGGATTAGATTTGCACGGCCTCTTTGTGAATTAAGTTTGGATATTCTGAGATGGAATTTGTATGTGAGAAGGAGATAAAGAAAGAGGGAGCAGGGGGAGAAGGTGGGAGTGTGATTATCAAGCACAGAGAGGTGGCTAATCCAGGTGGGCTTAATACACTCAATTACATTTTTAGAAAGGAATAAACCTACTAAGTAGAGATCTCAATTAAGTGCATCCCATCTTTGAGACACCACTGCAAAACAAAAAAAAAAATCACAGATTCAAAATCTCTCCCACTCCTCTTAATTTGCCTTTTTCCATTCCAATTTGAGAGGTTACAAAGTCCACAATGTAAAAGCTTCCAACAGGTCAAGGCTGCATTTTCACATTTTCGCATTGCATTTTCAGAGTGGTTTTGGGAGGTTTTGGGAGTTGAGAGATTCAAGCTTTTTACATCATTTCTCTTTAAGAAATACCCAGACTATTTGATTTCTTCAGTTATAGCATTTTACAAATCTCATAACTAAAAATCTCGTAAACACAAAGATGTAACATAATTCCTTTTTTCTTATTACTTTATGGGCATTAAACCGGATACATAATGGAGTTTCAGGAATATGTCAGTCTTAGGAGAATTCATTTCCATATCACTGCTTGCTTCCAAGAATTAGTAATTTAGGCTTGCAGAAGACATCTGCAAATTACAAGTTTATTTTGCCATTCCTGCTTTTGTAACCTTTGGGCACCTTGGAAGTGGGTTTTGACATTTCTATAATCAAACAAACACGCGTTTTTATTGTTAAATTTACAAGCTTAAAGCTCAGGTGCTTTTTCAGCTGCACAACTTTAAAGCAGGTTTATTGGCTGCCTTTGGTGTTTGCTGTGGTCTCTGGGATGCTCTTTGCACTCCCTGTGCCTCAGGTACCTCGTTCTCTAAATTGCAAAGCTTTTCTGAGGAGAAACTTCATGAATGTTGACCCACAGCAATGAGCTGGTCTTTTATGTGATCTATTTCAGGGATGATTTTCATTTCTATTTAGGCAATTTCATGCCAATTGCATTATCTGAATTATGTTATGTTTGAATTTTGTACTATTTGTATTACAAGTATTTATCTTACAATTGCGTGTTCAGATATTATTCCAAATTTGTGCAAAATCATACACTTTTTTCAACATTCACTGGATTTTGAGGAAAACTGGAAACAACCAGTCTTCAGTTTAACCAGTGCACAATTAAAAGCCATCTAATTTTCTAGTGATCCATTCATGAGGGTTTCAAAGGGTGTTATAAATAAAACTTCTTCAGTTTCTGTCACAGAAGAGCTCAAAAATCATAACTTCGGAAACAATTCTACTGTCACGTTTAAAAGAAATTCTTAATCTAGATTCAACTAACTGGTGAAAAATGAAACTTGAAAGGGTCTGGCTTGAGGTGTAGATAAAAGATTGTCAGATTTGAAAAGGAAGACCTACTTTCTGCTCCTTTTTGCGAAGACTTCAGCAGGTGAAGGAAAGGCATTAAGTGAGGTTGTAAGAACTAACGAACCAAAAGCTAACAGAAAGGTTAACATATCTATCTATAGCTATATCTATTTCTAATCTATATCTATATCATCTATATATCTATATCTATATCTCGCTATAGCTATAGCTATATCTATATAATCTGTGTCTATATCTATAGCTATATCATCTATATCTATATCTATAATCTATATATCTATATCATCTCTATCTCATCTATATCTATATCTATATCTATATCTATATCTATATCTATATCTATATCTATATCTATATCTATATCTATATNTTTTTAGTATGATCATTTAGTTCTCAATGTATGCTTATGCCCCTTCCCCCTTTTTTCCCCTCCTCATTCTGGTTTTTACATCCTATGAATTTGAATCTAATTAATTAGACTTTATTCCCTTGGTGGCAGCAAGGAGAACCCCAAGCAGGTAAAAAACCCCCCAGTTCTCTGTCTCCTGAGTGCTTCCTTCAGCAGATGTTCCCAGTATAGATGGAGAGTGCTCAGCTGTGGTCTAGAAATACCCCATTAATCATTTGAGAGGCCTTTTCCTGCACAAGTGTGTTTCCTCCTCCTCAGTTCCTCCCTTTGTTTGAGGTCTAATTGCAATGTTTATTGGCAGAAATTGCATTAATTTCGAGTAGATTTGGCACGGGGACTGCACGCTGCTGGTGTAGACACAGGTAGCACAGACAGCCCATCTCCAATCTGTGCTCCAGACTTTGGAGCAGCATTGTTTATTCAGTCACCTCACTTTTTATAAAGAATGACAACCACTTGGGAGACATTTTCTGCAAAAATGTGACACAGACAAGCAGAACTTGACAAAATTATCGTTGGAATTTGAAAGCTATTTTTTTTTCAGCGTTTTTATCAGCTCGTTCTTCAAGAGTAAGGGGAATTGGAAAAATAACAGGGTAGTAACACTTGGTTCAGATAGTCTGAAATCACTCTCAGAACATTTGTTCAGAATCACCAGCACAGTCCCTCTTCCGCAGTTTTTGAAATTTTCCTGTGGGACATGAAGTAGGAAGAGGTTGAGTCCAAAGCAGTGGGAATAGGGCTTGGGATGGGTCTGGAGTATCAGAAGTTTCTAAGGGAATTGAGGGAGGTTGATTCAAGCTGATGAAAAGGAGGCTCCAGGGGGGACCTTCTGCCTCTCCACAACTCCCTGACAGCAGAGGGCAGCCAGGTGGGATCAGGCTCTGCTCCCATGGAACAGGGACAGGACACGAGGAAACGGCCTCAGGCTGTGCCAGGAGAGGTTCAGATTGGATATTAGGGAGAATTTCTTCATGGAATGAGTTCCCAAGCATTGGAACGTTGGTACTGGAACCCGAGACATTTAAAAGCCATGTGGGCACTTGGGGACATGGGTTAGTGGTGGCCTTGGCAGTGCTGGGGGAACATTTGGACTCAGTGATCTCAGAGAGCTTTTCCAACCTTGATGATTCCATGGTCCCGTAGCTCTGTGATCAGTACAGAGCCAGCTGTGTGCTGTGGTTGCACATGGATGTTTAGTATTGAATTGATCAGAAATTATATTTACATCAATTGTTTTAAGGCCCGTTAGCCCTTTAATGCAGATCAAAGCTTTCACTGTCTTATTACTCATCAAAATGACTCAAGAGAAGTGTCTTTGACCAGAGAGAAGTTTTCAGGTCCTGTGGATTTTCATGGCAAAAACAAACGTGTGGCATCAACTCCATTTCTGTTTTGCCAGTTACTGCCTGACTTCACTGAGTGCTCGTTACGTGAGAAGTATTTTTATTGCATTTTTTTTCTCCCTCTTATAAGCAGCAAAGGAGTGGGTTTTAAAAAAAAATATTAAGCAGCATTGTTTTTAGAACACTGCAACAAAATATAGAAGTGATAGCTGTGGCACATTTCTAATAGCTGGGCTGAATCATATTCTGTTCCCCTAATGGCATGCGTAATTGCTCCGGGTTTTCAGGCGTCCTTCAGCCGCACTTATTTAGATTAGTGACTGATGCATTTCCATGGAAACCTGCAGCAAGGAAAAAAAAAAAGCCAAAAAACCCTCTTGGTACAGCGTGGAACTGGAGGGACGTGGGCTTTGAGCCTCGTGTAAAATAAGGCTTCTCAGTTGTGGTCAGCTTGGTTTGGGGTTTTTGTTGTAGCTGCTCTCTGCGAAGGAAGAGAGGAGTTGCCAGCAGCATTTTGTGTAGTAGCAATGTGGAACGCTTGTCAAATCCTACAGTCCTTGATAAGCTTCAGCTTTTTGAGCGTAGCTGAAGGAGTGCATTTTGAAATGAAATGTCTGGGGTGTTTTTTTCTCTGTGAGGATGCAGAAGCACCCAAACCCCAGGTAAGCTGGTGAGAAACTGGCTGGACAGTCAAGGTCCAAGAATGGAGTTCATTTTGGAGGTGTGGTGTGGAGCTTTAATGAAGTTTTGAAGTGCTGGTGGCAGGAATGGAAAGGTTTTACATGACCTCCATCACTAAAGTGCCTGGAAAATATAATTACTTCTAAAAACTTTGCACATTACTGTTGCTTTTCTCAATATCTGGTACAATCTTTATATGCATTGCCTAACATATAATATCTGATTTTTAGTGCTTTCTTAGAAAACTCGATTGTCAGCGTTCTCAGCAATTTGTTCTAATTTCCAGGAGCGTTTAAGGTTGCAACATGGATTTTCAAATGCATTAATTTCAAGTAATTGCCCTTATGTGTCTACACAATGCTGTAAGGGCAAGTACCATCCATACCTTTTAAAAAGTAGAAATATTGTTGGATTTGGCTCCTTTCCTGCTGCAATCATCCTAATTATTTGGAATACTGGTGGAGGTTCTCTAGGAGTAAGCACTCGAACCAATGGTGATAGTTTCTCCTATTTGAAAACTTAATTATCCTGAGGCCTGGCTCTGAATCCTGTGTTACTTAGCAGTCATCAATGCAAAGTATCTCTAACCATATCTATACATGATTTTGATATTTTATACAAGTTATTTAATTTATTATATCTATACATAGCCATGTCTATACGTTCTGATACAGCACTGCAAGTTTAGTTGCTAAAGTCTGGCACTCCTGTTAAAAGCGATGTGGTGTAAATAACTTTTCTTTTGTATTTCTGAGTTTGTAGTTGAATGTTGTATTTTAGACACCAACAGCAGCGTGGCAAGGCAAGAGTTCTTCCTGGTGAGCAGAGAACTTCCACATCCACCTCTCCTTGTTCCACCCTCATCTTCCCCTCCCTGGTCCTGTGTAAACCTGGGTACCACATTGCTTAGCAACATCCTGCTCTTGAGTATTTTTTCTCTCTGACTGGAGTTACAACATTAAATTAGAAGTCATCCTGAGGCCCTTGCGGTGGAATTTGCAAAGTGTTCCCCTCTTTGTTGGGTGTGGGTCATGTTTTATCCACAGTGAAAATCAGACTGAGGATCCACGTGCACAGTCAAGGCAGAGGGAGGGCTGTGGTGAAAAGGATCGTGAGGTTCTTGGAACTTCCCACGTATCTCCCATGCTCAGCAGCTTCTTAGGTATTCAAAATTTTATCTATTATTGAAGGCAGAGGATTTGACAGGTCATTGATCCTGAGTACGGCTGGCGAAGATTTAGACTTGAATGAAGCTTCTTGTAAGGGAGGAAATCGAGGGGAAACGTTTCTATCACCATTGATGATAAAAGTCCATAATAACTCTTGTTGAAACTTGCTGTGCATGAAAATTAATGATTTTTGAAATGGAATAGAAGAATGGTTTTCCAAGGCCTGTTTTTCCTTACTCAGCCCAAAATAATTCCCCATCTGTTCTTTCCAACTCAGAGTGCACAATGACCTTCTCCCAAGCAGTTGGTTGCCTTTGTGGGGCTGTAAACATGTCTCAGGTAGGAACAATCCCTGTCATGCTGAGCAGACAACAGCTCCTGCCACACAAGCAAATGCAGAGCTCCTTCCTAAAAACCTCGAATGGAATTTCCCTAAATTTAACCCAAAGTTGCTGCGTGGAGGCAAAGTCATTAAGCCAGGTTTCACCTGGCACCTGCCCTTTGCTTACAGGCCATCAGTTTGGGTTATGCTGCTGCCATCAGTGAGAACACTGATATTTGCAGGAAATATTTGAACTACTTGCTGGGAGGATGAAAAATGTGAGATAAGGTGTTATGATTAAAAACATTCGTACCCTGAGTCAGTTATAAAGAGCTGGAACATTACACCACCTGAGCTTTGTAAGTGAACAAACCATCCTGACCTTCAGGATAAATAACATTCACAACAGATGATAGTGCCAGCAGGCAGCTCATCAAGACTTCTTTGTTCTCCCTGAATTTGAAAAACAAGATGCCTTTATTTATGTGTGCAGGAGCACTTTGGGATTGACGTGGAGAGCTGGTTTTCGTGAGGCACACGTACATATTGTCAGGCCACAATTAAAGTTTAGGCAGAGTGCACTGAAGTTGCTTTGTTTTGGCCTGATTCTGTAAAAGCTGGGTATTTCAGCAAGGATCAAACTGGGTGCACGTGGAGCAAATCCGTGTTCAGCTGCTGGAAACTCTGAGGCCAACATCCAGCTTTTTACAAGCTCTTCACTCTTTTGCTTTAAGATGCATTTCACTCTGTAAAGCAAGAGGGGTAAAAGTAAAAAAATCTTTCCTCTCCCAATGAATTTCCTTTGATGGGATCACCCAGAGCCGTGTCTGTGCCTGTCCCAGATGCTGAGTGGCTTAATTCTCTGCATCAGCTGAGGCCATGGGCACAGAGGTGCCACAGATGGGTTGGAAATGAGGGGCAGAGGGAATGGAGACCCTCAGAAACCCAACAGGAGAACTTAGGGGAAGATCAAGTGACCATTACCACGTTTTGAAAATATTCTGCAAATGAAGGAAGAGCTGCAGAATTCCAGAATTGTGCAAAGAGCTG
The DNA here is from genome assembly GCA_008694505.1 of Cyanoderma ruficeps. NCBI lineage: Eukaryota > Metazoa > Chordata > Aves > Passeriformes > Timaliidae > Cyanoderma > Cyanoderma ruficeps. The sequence goes on from VZDJ01000044.1 coordinate 334,902, forward strand.
GTAAAGTTGTTAGGACAGTAAGAAGCAAATGCTACCACAACTGCTTGCTGGGGTTTTATTTTTCAGGTGTAAGTAAGCTTTTTGTTAAATTAAAGGGAAAAGTGATGACACGGGAAACACTGTTCTTCCATAACTGCCTCTCCAGCAAGTCCAAATTGCATATTTCAGTTATTAAGATTTCTCTTGCAAACGAACTTGCTGATTCACTCCATTGATTGGCCAGTTCAGCATCCTTTGTGGGTAAATGAATTCACTGTATTCCAGCTAATCTTCCTCTGAGGATGAAGGAGGGAATCAACACTCAGTCTTCCTTTCTTTTTTTGAAAATAAGATTTAGTAGGGATAAAAGAAAGGAAAGGCAGGAGGACATCCAAGGATTTGCTATTCCAGTCAAGTTGTCCCAGAGACATTTTTATGCTTATTCTCAAATGTGAAAAACTTCAAAAACCATATAACATTTGTTATTTCTCGGCTTTAACTGAAGGAAAAATTGGTTGAGAGCATCACATCAACTGAACACTGGGACTTAAAAAAAAAAATAAAAATCCACAAACTGAAACAGAAGAAAGTGCACCATGAATTAAAGGTTTTCATTAATTTACCATTTATAATGCCTTGATCATATTTTCTCTTGATCCTCACAGTTTATCCCTTCAAATGAAGCATCAATGTTTTTAGCTCAGATTTGCAAAGATATGAAAAAGATAATTGTAGTTTCCTCTGAATTCTTGGGTGGTACCATACCTGCAGATTTCACTTTCATGAGTTTTTATAACCCTTTATCAGGATCAACCATCCAAAAGTTAATAGAGAAAATTTCCATTTCTATTTCTTCATCTCATTTTTCGTACATTTTTTAGAATCCATAATCCTACTGCATGTGATTTGGAGGATCCCTGAACTTCATCTTTCCCATGGCTCAAATGAAATGCTCAAAGAAAGCAATAAGAAATGCCATGTTAAACAATTGTATCATAGGGCTGAAAAGGCTTCTCACTTATCACCCTTTTAATGTACCATGTTTAATAGAAAATCCAGTTTTGATGAATCTCCATTTTCTAAAGGGGAAAGGGAGTAAGTAAAATAAGTTCCTGAGACTTCACAGTTTGTGGTATGAAGCATATTTTTATCTCCTAATGTGATTATTTTCTGGAGCATCATTGGTATGGCAGATATTTTGGATATACTTGGGGCAGAAAAATGCATGCTCTTCTTAGTGATGCTTTCAATCCCATGAACTTTTTATCGACTTTTTCTTATGGCCAAATTTGCATAAATTTAAGGAAAGCTTGTAAGATAGGAGCAAACCAGCACAAGAGTCCTTGAGTTGTGAATTTCTGCTGACTTTATTATTAAACTGCTTTCCTCAGCTTTGAATAACTTCTGGCGTAACCCTCAACATAAATGTTTAGGAAAGGGTTTTTCCCAAAAAAAGGAGGGAAGGGGAAGGTGCAGAAGGAAGGCCTTAACCTCTACCACTGTTGGGGGTGTTGCACCTGCAGAGAGCTGTACCTGAACTGCTGTGACAAAGAACATCCATAAATGTCTGCTGGGAGTGAAACATCTGCCAGGCCTGTGTCTGGGGAAGAGGGAAGGAAGAAGGAAAAGCTGCATGTTTTGGGGTGGGAATGAAACCCACCTTTACCCACCAGTGGGATGTGGGGAGAGCCTGCTGCTTGCTCTCTGTTTCCTCCCAATATCACAGCACAAATTCTGCTGTTCCACTCCTGTTCCCTCTGTTCACCCCCTGGACATGCTGGTGGCTCTGAACCTTTCCTAGAGTGCTGGATTACAGCACAAATTCTGCTGTTCCACTCCTGAACCTTTCCTAGAGTGCCGGATCACAGCACAAATTCTACTGTTCCACTCCTGTTTCCTCTGTTCACCCCCTGGACATGCTGGTGGCTCTGAACCTTTCCTAGAGTGCCGGATCACAGCACAAATTCTGCTGTTCCACTCCTGTTTCCTCTGTTCACCCCGTGGACATGCTGGTGGCTCTGAACCTTTCCTAGAGTGCTGGCAGGCCTCTGACAATATCCCTGCTGGCAGAGCATTCCCGCGCAGTTTCCTTGGAAACATGGCGCAGAAATGCCCTGCCAGGAGCAGCAAGGAGGAGAGAAGGGATGGAGACAGTTGCTTTGGGATTTTTTTTTCCCCTCTTAGTTCTTTACCCTTCCAAAGCAATATTAAATATGTCAGCAACCTACTCCAAGCAGGAATGTCAGGGTGGGAATTGGGCTGGCCACTGGAACAGGCCCGCAATTGTTAAGTGGGCCAAAACAGGGCACGAGTGGCCTAATCTGTGTGGTTTGGAGTCCAAAATTTATTCCTTGCTTTTCATGGCAGTGATCTTTCAGCTTTTGATAATGTCTGCAAGATTTCTTGGAGTCCTGTGGTCGCTTATGAGACTGAGACAGAGAATCTACAGCTAGTCCTGCATTTGTTTGGAGGAAAGCCCTCATCACTCCTGAGGTGGAGGAAGGATGACATGTTTGCCACCTACACTTTATCAGTGCTCACCCCTCTTTGAACTCTATAAATTAAGTTCTGGAAGGGCAGGGTTTGAGCCTGTTGCTCACTGAGATGTCTGCGACAATGAATGATTCTAATAAAGAAACAGCTGGGGCTTTATTATTTGGATTGCCACTGTTGCCCAGGGCGCACGGCTTATTTCTGCTGCGGCTCCGCCGGCTTCAGTGGAAAATGGACAAGGAAAAAATTGTTGTGTTCTTATGGTATTTACTGTGGTAAAATAGGGGCTTCTCAAGAGATCTAGAAATTTCAAGTGATACCCCAATGTTTCTCTCTTCTGACAATGTAGGAAACTGGAGCATTTTTGCAAACCCTGGTGTTGTGTTCTACCCCTTAGAAAAACTTTTTGAACTGACCCAACTTAGTGTAGGGACTTTGTATCTGTGGTGACAGATGTTCCTCTCATTAATAAATGCAGTATTATTAAAATAATTATTTTTATTTAAATAAAACTGCTAAATAATGCTTTTCTAGACCTTCTTGTCCGTATCTTCTTGCTGGTCTTTGTAATCTCTCTGCAACCAAGTTTGAGAAGAAATCCTCAAAAGATTCTGTGGGTAAAAGCTTCTTAAATAATGATGGGGTTGTTAGTCTTAGGTGGTCCTAACTTACTGCAAAGCATTTTGATAAAGACTGCTGGTCTTGAGAAAACCTGGGGTGTAAGAACGGGTACACATCCAGGGAAACCTGAAGCTAACCCCTTGGTGTTAATATACCTATAACAGTGCTGCTATGCTATATTTGGCTTGAATTCAGAACAGCATTTGTTAGGCGTCTGCCTATGGGTTCTTTGTGTTCTTTTGTCAAGTCAGAGAATAGAATCCTTTTCCTTTTTCAGTCCCCAGTTCATTCTGACGGCAGATTCCTGGTGCTCCCCTCCCCTGCTCCTGAGTGTGTGTACTTGGGCAGCCTGGAATCTGACTCGGAGCTGAGGGGAACAGGGTAATTAGAGAATTTAACACAGCAGCCTGAGAAACCCCCACTTAGCCTCGAGTTCAGCGCCTTGCAAAGCTTCTGTTTTCCCCAATAATCCCCGACTGCCCACAGAGGGGTGGCAGAGCCGGGGGAGCAGATCCAAGCTGCAGCTGAGGAGTGCTGGCTCTGCAATCCTGGGGGTCTGAACAAAGCTCTCTGTCTTGCTGTGCCTTCCCATCCCTCCCACCCACTTTGTATTCCTTATAGCACTGAAATATCACTCTGTAGAAAACGGATTCTGCAGGGGGAACATCTGGCTCCTTAAGGCTCAAGCAATTGCTTTAAGATTTCAAAATATCCTTCAGTGTAATTTATTTCTTGTAATCATTTCTGAGGGATTTCTGAGAACAGGTCAGGGGGAAACTCAAAGTGAACTCCAGGTTTATGATTTTCTGTGTTTCTTCTGTTTATGTCTCTTGGCGTGAACGTGATTTTTGGAATGGCATGAAAAAGGAATGTTGCTCGATGGGGAGCAGACTGCAATTTGTGCAGTAGGAGCAGGAATTTTGGGTAAAGGAAAGGCCTTTTAGCCAGCAAATACAGGTTGTAGGTGAGTGACAAAGGGACAAAATAAACTATCATGTAGAGTTCATTTTATAATAGGGATTTTCTCCCTCTCTGGTCTTCCTGCAGGATGGAGGCTGGCTGGTCCCCACAAAATATATACAAATGTAAATATTTCTGTTTTTTCCTAGCACTGCTTTTCTTGGACTTTGCCAACTGGTGCACACCTCTGAAGAAACAACTTGCTTACTCTTTTAGCCAGCTGCATGCATGTACATTTCCAGCTGGAATTTCTCTGTATGATGGATACATTTGTATTTATGCCTCCAACTGGGGGCATGATCTAGTTATGTGTCAGCTGCACTGGTTAAAGCAAGGAAATATGCATTTTTCCTACCCTTCTTCCCAAAGTCTGCCTCCCAGGACTTTCTCCTGCTCCTTGGCTGTGTTCAAAGCCCTTCCATCCTGGTCTTTTTTTATCTCTGCAGACTTGCCCTTGGTCATTTGACAGCACCAATCTCTCAGTCATTTGTACCATCCTTAAAAGCTGTGCCACAGAGGTGCTGTGCCTTGAGGGTTCTGTCTGGCTTGGAGAATTAATGAAATCTGTTGGATTGTGTCAGGCTGTCCTTCCATGGAGAGGCCTCCAGCTGTGCAGATGAGACTTTCATCCTCCTAATCTAAACCAGAAACTTTTTCATCTGATTTTTGATGCCTCTTAGCCAAACCAAAGGTGATTCCATAGGAGGGCCAGCCTGTAGTTAGGCAAAAAATATTGATTTGCATATTCTGGGTATTTCCCCAAACTTTCTGATATCTGTTGAAGATTTTTCTTTCTTTCTTTCTTTCTTCTTCTGTTTTGCCTCTTAGCTATAAAAGAATGCCAAAGTTTTTGCCACTGAAACTATGAGCGGAGCTTTAAAACTTGTGAATGATGCAATTCATGATCTCCAAGAAGTTCTCCTTATTCACTTGGTGTGTCTAATGTGATAAAGGAATATCTCCAAAGCCAACTTTTTTTTTTTCCAAAATGCCTTGAAACTATGATTTCATTCACTGCGAGGGAATATAAACAAATCTTCAGCACTTGATTAAGAGGTACAGAAGTATTGAAAATTCTTTTTTCTCTGTGCAGAAACACGAATAGATAGAACAAAGAAGCTGTTTAGACACTACACGGTTGGATCCTATGACAGCTTTGATGCTTCAAGGTAAGAATTTTTCCTTTTGGTTGCAATCTGTTTACAAAACCTTCCCAAATTTTTTTATAATTGTTACTTTTGGTTTAGCCTTTGGAGGGGAAGAGGGAAGCAGATCACTAAATAGATCTTCATTTAACTTCAAAATTGGTTTTTATTGCAGTTTACTTTGTTTACATGGGATGGGTGCAGGGAATTCGGGAGCTGTGGAGTCATGAGTTTCACTGTTTTGTTTTGGGAGTGGTGAAGGAGATTTGTTGTTCTGAACTGTAACTTTGGAACCTGAGTAAAACTGAAGCTGCTGGAAATGATTTATTTGTGGGGAATTCATGAAGCAGAGTCTTCTCCCTCATGGACATACCTTGAACATACAGCTGACTGCTAGTAGAAAGGATGACCTTTAAAACACAGAACCTCAGTTAGCTTTTTGGTGTCTTCTTGAGGAAATTTTGGGGGCACACTGGAATTATTATGCTTTTCTCCTGGATGTCCAATTACAGCTTGGGTTTGGTTGGGGTTTTTTGTTTGTGTTTGGTTTGGGGTTGGTTGGTTGATTGGTTGGGTTTTTTTGGGTTTTTTTTGGGGGGGTGTTTGTTTGGGGTTTTTTTTGTTTTTGTTTTCAAGGAGACCATATTTATTGTAGGAGAAATACTCTGAAATGTGTAAAGCAATGGCAGCATTTAATGTAGCACAATATTTAAAAAAAAAAAAAGTGGTAACTGTTGGTTTTGTTCTGTGATCTTAGATTTTGTTCTGAGGTTCAGGCATAGTTTGTATGTGAGTTGAACAATTTGGGGAGGGGGTTCCCAGCTGGACATGGTGCGATTGACTGGGGGAGTCTGATGATGGTAAAGTTGGCAGAAGAAGCTGTGAGCCCATACTCTGAGACAAGCTCTGCAGAGCAGACTCACTGGTTACTGGGGATGTTTGCAGTGAGAAGAATTGGCTTTCTTCAAGGTTCTTTGAGTGATCATTAGTCCACAAAATCCATATCCTTGTGTCTGTATTTCAGTGTGAATGGATAGGGTTGTTTCTGCAAGAGAGAGAAGCTGTGCCTGCTGCATGTTGCCTCAGAGATATCAAACAATTCCACTTGGAAACCTCCTGCTACTTTCTAACAACAGATTTTTTTTCATTAGAAAATGTCAATTCCATCAAAACCTTCCTTTCCATCCCTCTTTTTTTAAATTTTTTTTTTTTTGGTTGTTGGTTTATTTCTCTATTGTTTTGATGTTTTTTTCTAAAGGTATTGGGTTCGTGCAGTGCAACAGTAAAGCTCTCAAAAATGTACCTTACCTGATTCAGGACTGAGCAGGAGAGATAATCAGGAAAAAATAAACTTTTGTACAGCCTTATACAAATTCGTTATGAAGTGTATCTGCACTTAATTAATATCTATTAATTGTCTTGAGTAGAGAGAGGGAAAGCAACAGAGTTCTCCTGGCAAGGTTGGGAAGAAAACTCTCCTTGAGTTTCCTCAGAAAATCCATAGATCCATTTGGAATGGTAATAGTGGAAATGGAGAGGAAAAGCTAGGAGGAGGCATAATTAATGTGAAATTCTAAGAAATTCAGTGGAAAGGTAGACTTTCTTAACACATTTTTTTCAGCAAAGTATGGTAAATCTAGAATATTGGTAAAGTAACACCAGGAAAACTAAAAAAAAAAAACCAATAACACACCAAGTTGTGTGCTTTTCAGGTACTTGACCGAGGCTGGAAATCAGCTTTTTGTACCTCTGAACGGTGATTTCACTGCTGCTTGTGTATTGCTGCTAAAGCCAAAAGAATTTGCATTTCAGAACCTGTCTGGAGATTAACGTCTCTTGGTGGTACATCGGGATCTAATTCCTCACAAGGGCTTCTTCAGGGAGGGGAATTATTCAAAGAGGCAAACAAGGTGTGAAAAGTGAGAGCAGTTTTTGATATTGCCAGATTTGTATTGCTTTGATTACTCCGTTATCGTTTCGTATCAAAGGCGGGGAAGAATGCATTAGAGCAGATTTAACGCTGGCAGCAAAGGTTTCCTAAACATTTGTCAGAAGGCAATTGTGCCTCCGTGCTAAGAACAGCTCTGAATCCAAAGTATTAACAAAGCTGATCCAGCTCCTTTCTGGAGATGATGTGGGGGAGTGAGGGGAAGTGTCTGCTCCCTTCTCTCTTTCCTTCTCCCTCCCAAAGGGCAGAAATTGCTGAGTGGAAACACTCTGTTCAGAAATCTGTATTAATGGGCTTATTCACATGCAGGAAAATACATTGTACGTGGCATTTTTCATCTTGAGGAAAATGTGCAGCTTGAGTAATGGAGGTTCATTAAATCCTATTTCAGCTTTGCATAAGAGATCAGTTACCCATACATTAACTTTGGGAAAATGGGGAGGATGCTTACTAATGTGGAGAAAGGCACTGAGACTTGCTTGCCCGTGCAAATAGTCCCTAAATATCATACAAATGCAATATCATATTTGAAACTACCAGGTCTGATGTATTATCTGCTTTAAATGCTGATGGCATGCCCTCAACAAGGAAGAATTTCTTCTTAATGTCTGTCTTCTTTCAGTTTAAATCCCCACTCCTTGTCCTAAAGAGCAGATACACCACTAAAACTGCAAGGAGATAATGCAAGACTGCTCTGCCACTTCTCTGGAGTTTTCTGGATTTGTTAGCAGTCAATTCCAATTAAATTATTTGTAGGGCATAAAGGAGTTAATTCATCAATTTCAAATTCCGGTTTAATAACAGAAAGTATTGCTAAGGCATAGAATGGATGTTAATTTTTTTTTTAAAAGTTCTTTATTTTTAAAAACTTTAAGCTAAGGTAAACCTTTAGAAATGATCATTTTTAATGTGCTTTTCAACCCAAGTGAGGGAATTGATTAATTCTCTCAAGATGGGACAGTGGATTGTTCTGTCAGGAAAATACGTGGAATTAATTAGTTGTTGAATTTCAAGTGTAAAATGTTATCTGCCTTTTAATGGAATGGGACTGCTAATGCAGTGATAACTTAGTTTTATACTCTGGAGACATAAATAATATGAGGCATTGTGGTGCTATGTAAAAATGATAAACTTGGTGTGGTGGAAAACATGATCCATTGCCTCCATGAATTTGGGAACTTTAGGACACGACAGAGGAAACTTTTCCTACTGCATTCATCCCATCATCTCCCACCCCCGGCAGAACAGGGCAGCAGCAAAAGTCAATTGAATGCCAACCTCAGTGCAATCAAATGTGCACATAAATGGGAGGTGTCCTGCTTAATTCTGTGTCTTTCTTCCCAGAATTATCGACTTTCACACGAGGGTTTTTCTCCAGACACTTAAACTGGTTCCAATCCCTGCGTGGGAGAAGTTTTCCTGGTGCCTTTCCTCGATGTCCCATGGCTCCAGCAGTATTAAGGAGCTCCCAGGAGAGGATGTCATGACAAATAACCTTTTCCAAGGGCTGGTTGCCACCACATTAATGACAGGACCAAATTGATTTGCCTCATGGTTTTTGTTCTGTTTTTCTGGAGGAAGACAAAGAGAGGAAAATAGGATGGTGTGATCTGTAAGAAAACTTAATTGAAATCTGAATTCATTAACCCTGCTGTCCCTGCTTGGAGTCAGGTGGCAACATCCGTGTCCCATGAGTGTAGAAGCTGACAGGAGCAACTCTTCAAAAACCAATTTACATACAAACACCTAATAAAAAATGGAGAGACTCTTCTCAGATGTTCTTTCCAGGCCATTCTCTGCTGCTGTTGTCATCTGCACTGTCGGATAGAGCAGCCTAAGCTTTAATCCTGAGCAGCTCAGAGGGACTCCTTGGCACAGCTGAGGCTGTCTGTCTCTGTAACTCAGCATGCTTGCTTATATTTTGCATTTTTTTAGCCCAAAGAATGTGCTTGTTGAACATCTTTGTCCCAAAGTTGTGATGTGAGTGGTGCTGTCTTGGTAGTTTAAACATTAGGTGTGTTACACACCTTTTTATAGTGGAAATTCTCAGTCTGATGCAGAAATACTTCCTTATGGTTTGAGGTGTGGTGTCATGTGGATATTTCACATAAATAATCCTCCCTCTGGAGAAATGCAGTTGGTCATTTCTTTAAACATAGATTTTTAAAATAATAAAACATAGATTTAGAACAGATGGAAAGTTTGGTGGAATTCGGGCCATTCCAAGTGGTGAGGAACGTAAAACTGACAGGGAGCAGAGGGGTTTTCTCCTGGTTATGGTGGCCCTGTGTTCCTGGGGTGAGGAATCTGGCATATGTGCTTGCTGAGTGCTCATTGCCTGGCAGCAATCCACTAAATCCTGGCAAATGGATCCCTGCAAAAATTGAGGGAAGGTATAAGAGCTGTTGTTATATTTTATATCCCGCTGCCCACATTTTCATGTTGGTTCTGCTTGGGTAGAACAGTAAAAGAAGTGTTGTTACAAGGAGAATAGATTGGATTTTCTGAATTGGGGTAAGAACTGGATGATCTTTAAGGTCCCTTTCAACCCAAACCATTCCAGGATTCTGTGAACTGCTCTTTTGTTTGTTTGTTTTCTGTTGGATATCACCAGTTCCACTGTATTAATGTTTCCTGTACTGTTCAGGTGAACTCTTGAAGGAAATGGGAATAAGAAGATTAAAATGGTGCTGTGCACTCTTAATAATAAATCCACAACCTGGGATAACCACGTTGTTAATAAGTGGAAAGTGATTTTACAGCTGTTCTTACCTGCAGGCATATATTTTAAACATAGTTCTTGGTTTCCTCTGGTGGAAACAAGTAAAACCAGCAGCATTTTAACTTTTTTTACCTATACACGTAGCTCAGTTTTTGCCTAGAAGACGGTAACAGAAATATCCGAGTATGGTCATCATTGTAATGAAACACAACCCTGTGAGACAGCGATGTGGTTACATCTGAAAGCTCTCTGAGATTTTAAGGATTTGAAATCTCTGCAGATGTGATATCATGGTTTTTTGGGCACAGAAAACAGTCAGCACCAACCAAATTGTGGAAAAGAAAACGTATGTCAAATGTTTTGTGTGCACGTAATCTCACCTGATGTCTGAAGGTATTTTGCTGGACTGGCCTGTTGTCTGTTCTGAATTGATTAACTGTCTGATGGCACTGACCTGCTCATCATGTGAGGCAGAAAGGCAAGGGTAGCTCAGTTTTAATACCTTGCGCCTCATTAACTCGAGGAGCATAATTTGATGCAATTTGAAGGATTGCATATGTATTTGAGCAATGATTAACGCATTGTAACCTCTGCAGAGCAGGTGGAGATGCAAAACGTGAAGTTTTTCATTTTCAGTTATTCAATTTCTAATGGAAATTCCTTTGGTTACTAATAAGCAGCTCTGCACTTTGCCTCCCCTGCCGTTGTGTGATGCCACGACGGAGCTTTTTGTGCAGGGGACTACAGCAAATATTGAAAGGAATTGCTGAAATGGGAGGTAAAAAAGGGACTCTGTGTATGTGTGTGCATCCGAATTGTGCTGCCTCTCCATCTAAACCTGCACTGTGATTGCTCTATTAAGGTCTAATACAATTATGGTAGGATGCAAAACTACATTGCGAGTGATAAAAGTTTCCATTAGCTTGTAAGCGCATTTTTAAGTTGTTTGCCGCCTTGACAGTGAAGTTTGCTCAACCCATTTCAGTCAGATTTCAGCTTTTTAGCAGCTAATGGATTGGTAACTAATGACTAAAATGTGTCAGATATTTTCTGGGCTAGATGTTTGCCTAAATTTTTAGTGATAAGTGTTAGCAGAGAGAGATCAAGCGCTGAAAAAAAATATATACAGCCTTTGGCAAATTTAGATCTACAATGCTTCTTCTGAAAAACGTTTAGGATCTACCTCAAGTGTTAGCCCAGGCTTAAGTGTGTGCCTGAGGTAGAAAAGCTGCTGCTTGCAAGGGCTGGGATTTGGGGGCTGTGCCATTTCCTGCACAGCAATTGGTACTCCCAGGCTCAGCAGGATTTCCTCTGCAACTCCTCCGGCTGGAGGACAGCATGCATTTAAATGTCACCACTGAAAGCAGCAGCCTGTGTCCTGTGCATGGGGAGGGGGGGGGATAAAGTAGGGATTTTTTATTTAAATTAGAATAGAGGAAATGAAAACCGAAAAGAAAAAGGAGTGGAGATGCAGAAAGAAGTTTGTGAGGGTGTGACACCAGGTTGGTTAGAAAGAAGAGCCAAATAATTAGAGCAGAGGAAAACAGGAGATTCAGATGGGATTTTTTGGGGGGGGTAGGTGGAGAAAGGAGAATGATTAGGTCTCTAATAATTAGTGTTTTCCATTCCTGCATCCCAGGCCCTGTGATGATTTAATTCCCTGCCCCAGGACAACTTTGGCTGCTGTGCTGTCACCTGCTCACCAGATGAGCAAAGCCTCCATATGGTGCCTCTGGTTGGGAGTGATGCACTCGGAAGTTTTGGCAGCCCCAAATGGAACAAACAACTGGTGAGCTCGCACTGTGGGCTTGCCTCCAGTGGGAGTGATTTAAACCACTCTTCCCCTCCATCCCCCCCATCCCCTTCCAGGCAGATTTTCACAAATATTTGTTGCATTTGGAGAATTTGATCTATGAGGCAAAATTCTCGGGGCGGCTGGCAGGCAACGTGTGTGTTTTGTTCCTCTTAAAAGCTGAAATGATCCAAAATTGGGAAGGGGTGGATTTTCATGCTCGGTCTGTTCCGTGGTGCAAAAGGAAGGTGAGGAGGAAGGTGACTTGTTTGTCCTGGGACAAACCAGATGTGCTGGAGCTCTGTTTCTTGAAGAAATGGAGTCAAACCCAACAAAGAGGGAGCGGCTAAAGAGCAAACAATAGCTGGTGGTGGAGCATTCACCTGGACTAAAGGAAGTCTGGGCTTTAGTCCCGTGTGTGTCAGGCTTCAACCCACAGCCTGAGCTGCTGCTGCTACATGCCAGGAACCTGCTGGCCAGAGCAGGGCTTTATCCAAGCCCTTTGAAAGTGTCACTCTTCCCCTGAGCCAAGAGGCAGATGCTCTCTCCATCCTTGTGGATGTTACGGGGGCTCCACGGGAATGATTGGCAGATGCACAGATTGAGTAGCTGGTGATGCTGCTGGGGCTCCCTGCTCTCCCTGACACAAAATGTCAGCCTGTTTTCAGAGAGATGATGTCTGACGAGCACTAGAATGGATCAGCAAAATAAGGACCACGCAAAAAACCGAGTTCATGGCGAGGTTCTGAGCAGAGGAATGGCGAGCGTTAAATGCACGCGCTAAGGAAAAATGGCAACTGCATTTTTAGGGGGAAAAAAATGGCCATTGCCCATGTGTCTTCTAATTTCTCTAATTTTTTTAATAGGGCCCCAGATATTGATTAAGAGTTAAGTGCTCCAGTTGAAAACCAGGGTTGATCCTGGGTAGATTGAGGGATCCTTTAGACCAGTGTGTCCAAACCTGGAGCAGCTGCACCTACGGTTTATACCTCTACTGCAAACACTTCTGGCACCGGAAATTCTGAACCACATTAAAATCTGTGCGTCTGAATTGACTTGAAATGATCAACCAACATTTTTACTCTGTCTCCAGGACACAGAAAATGAAAGCTTCATATTCCCAGAAATTCCACATCAGTACAACCAACGAGCTGAATGTGAAAGGCGAGGGGGCAATAAAGACAGGTTCCAGTTCAACATTCACATAATCAAGAGAAGTCATGGCCAATTTAAATTAAATTGTAAAGTCAGTGATTTTTTTTTCACTGCTACCAAGATTTTGGGCTAAACTAGCCATGCTTTGACAAAATTGCTGAAAATGATGATGCAGGTAGGCAGGAGAGCTGTTAAGATGGACACTTTGTCTCGCAGGTAAGCAAAATTTGGAGTGGACTTAAAATAACTCAAGGGCCTAGTGCAATTAGAGAAATGGAGAGAGAGAATATATTTCAGAAAAGAAGGTAGAGTTGCCACCTCCTTTTTGATGTTAATGAGACTGAAAAAACATGATTAGTCAGGATTTTTAAAGGGATATGAGAAAATTTAACCATATTTCACATCACCTTTACAGCTCTTTTGTGCAAAATCCTAGAAAATCAACGTTTCTCATTGTACACTGCATTTTTAAAGCTCTTGGAGAAGAATAAAGATGTTTCCAGAAAAACTTGATGCCTTTGGTGAGGCCTCATTTGTTTTGAGGCAGAACTTTAAACTTACAAGTAAGTTATATACTAAAGGCATAACACTTTTTTTGTCATAAAAAATTTGCAGTGTGTTTAACACTGATTTAAGCACCGTACAATGCAGACTTGCAAGTGAAATACTTTCATCTGTAGAGCTGAAATGAACAGTCAAGGCTACTCAGTTGTGATTTATTTTCCAAGGATGCAGGACAGGAGGATGATAATTCCTCCTGCACCATTGCAGCAAACAGGGTGTGATGGAAAACCTGAGGGATCCCTTAAAACTAATCTGAAACTCGTGTTTATCACCAGCCCTGAAATCACCTGTTTCTTTCCCCTGTTTTGTAGCTTATTTTTGTTTAGATTCTCTTGAAGCAAGGGGAGTTATGATACCAAAATGCACTGCGAGGTTAATAATTGTTTTAAAGACTTGCAAGGTCAAACTGCTACCTTAAAGGGCTTCTAACACATTTAAAAAGTGTTAATAAAACACTTGCTGTTTGTTTTCTTTTAAACCCAAGGTGTGACTGAAGTTACTTCCCTTGTTCTGCCTTTATTACTTGTCCTGTTTGATAACCCTGAACATGTTCCTCTCCTTGGTGCTGAGGTTGTCTATGATAATAATGACCAATTTGAGCAAAAACAGCAGGAAAGCAGGAAAATTATTAATTAAAAACCCCTATTTAAAAAACCCGGTGGGTTTAACATCTATGATTACTATTCCTTTTATCTAAATACTTTATATGTTAAGATGATTAGGGAGAAAATTCCTATTTCTCTGTGATTCGGTGGCAACATCAGCTGCTGGTTTGGGGTAGGAAAATACAAACCTAAACAGTGAAGTGTTTATTAGATAAATATTGTGGTTACCTGAACATATGTGAGTGTTTGGACAGCCTGTTTGCTCAAGGCTCATCGTACTAGCAATGAATATTAATATTTTCACAGTCCAGGCTCACACTGCTCATATGCTTGATAATTAAAACCGAAAATTGCTGATAAGTATCAGGTGCAGGTGGAGTGTGCTGGAGCCCAAAATATTCCTGTGCTTGATGGAACATCAGCGTGAAGGGGCTGGAAGGACCCTGGGCTATAAAACTCTCCTGTTCCATAACACAGGGACTCCTGCCTGCATGTCCCGTGTCTGGTTTTCACTTTGTCATGAGTGGTGTTTGAAATGACCGTTCATTTTTTAAAAGACAAATGAAATTAATTAATACAGAAGAATTAATCTTGTATTTTTCAGCTCATTTAAGCTCATCTTGCCACTCTCTCCACCCCAATGATTTTTTGTTTTCTTTCTACCAGTGCAGATGGGAAAGAATAGTAACATTTCTTTTAAGAAAGGCTGAAATACTAATTTTTTTGTGAGTATGTATAAATATATTCATACATGGGTATCAATAAATCCATACATATGGTGCATATTTGCCCTATATATATATTATATATATTTATATATATATTATATATATATTTGCTTAGGATTATGACCTTACCACTGACTTTTTAATAACCTTCATATCCTATCCTGAGATTCCTACATAATATAGAAGCAGACTTTTACTGGGTGATTTCTCTTTCCAGGAAGTTGACTTCCTGGTTTGCTGTCTCAGTATTTTACTTTAGTTATTGCAGTTTCAGCAACGTAAGGTGAAAACAGAAAAAAACCCACCCACAACTACCAATAGCCAAATCAATTAATTTGAAAAGCATTACTTTAGATAAGCTACTCCCCTCTCCTACACACCAAAATAAAAAAGTGATATTAAGTGTAATTAAAAGCTGAATAAAGGAATGTGGACTGAGGGGGAGAGAGAGAGACAAAATTTCTCCTTGGTTCTACATAAAGAAATTGTGCAACTACTTTGCAGTTCAGTTGAGAAATTTGATATTTCTCTTTTAAACCTGTATTTTTTTGGTAAAGCTTTATAGCATAAACCCATTGAAGTGTTCAGCACTGTTGTTCTCTTTAAGATAGGTTGCTTCTTTGTAAGGATGGTGGATTTTTTTGGGCACCTCTGCTGATCACAGGCTGGAAAAAGCAGCATCATCTCTTTGACTTCCTAATTCTTACTGAATCCCTTCATGGTTGATACTAGTGTGGGTTTGGGGACTTAGTGAAGAGCTGGTCTTTTTTTCACCCAGGGTATTGAGTATTCAAAATCTAATAAAGATGTCTTGATTCCTTGTTTAGAAGTGTGAATGAAACACCTTCTTAAGGTGGAAGATGTGATGTGCCCTGTCAGGTTTTACTGGAGCCTGTGATTCCCTCACTGTGGATACAGATCCAGAACAGGGGAATATCTCCATGTCTTTTAAAACAGCCCCAGTTTGACATATCCCTCTTTCATCAGCAGATTTCAAAGCAAAATCTGCAGCCTTGCTGTTCTCGTGATCAAAGAGCTGCACAAGATGTTTAATAACTGTGGAGAAAGAGCACTGAGACAGGAGATTGGAAAGACAAATATATGAATATAGGGAGGTTACAGAAGTATTGCTGGAGCCTCCTTTCTTATTTTCCTGTTCCTTTATCTGGCTTGAACATAGCCAGCTGAGGAAGATGCAGTTATGCCAAGTTTATCGTGGAGAAATTAGACCATGTCCCTTCTGTTGCAATTGGAAATTGTTTGCCACAAATCATAAAGCCAGAGAGGAAAACAGTGCAAGCAGGAGTAATGGTGATCTTGTCTGTCTTCTCTGGGTTTTTTTTTTTTTATTTAAGTGCCAGCTGTGCCAGTCAGGCACTGACACACAACCAAATATCTGTGCCAGTAAAGATTCTGCTCCTGGATTTCTTTGAGAGCACATGAGAAGCTGAGATCTGTGGGCAGTACCAAGCATTTGAGTCCATGCTGCACTTCCACATGCAGCCCTGATTTTCCAAATTATTTTTTTAATGAAATACCAGAATGACTTGGAGAATTTTTTTGTTCTATGTGATTCTCTTTGTCCCTTCTCACTTATATTTTAATTATTGTACCATGATCATATTCCTTGGGCTTGTATCTTCAGCTGTCTAGTAAGGAATTTATCGATTTGAAGTTTACTGCTCTCCGGAATTTCTATTCTTATGCTGGGTTCTGTCTGCCCTGAGGAAAGTGCTGAGGTACTGACCCATTTATTTGGAAATATTCTCTTCCTCCTCCAAGTTACAGCTTGCTCTAAACTTTCTTTTTCTAAAGGAAAATCATCTAGACTTGTCACACATGACATTGCTCAGCTGTACAGAGCGAGCTGATCCCACCCATTCTGGGAGCCGGGGATTCTGTGAAGGGAGAGGTCACTGTGAGTTTGAATATAGGGTTGGCTACATCCCACTGAGTCAGTTTGGGTTGCCAGTGGGTTTTTTAGGGACAGCCTGTGTATTTTCCTATCTGCTGTGCACAGAACCCAGTTGCTGCTGTAGCTGCTGCCTCTTGAACAAGTGATTGCTGCAGTGCCCGACACAGGAGAGCTGTGAGAGCTCTTCCATGAGACCTCAAAGTGGATGATCAATGCCTGGGAAACTTGAACAATCACAAAAAGAGTCTTCATTAATCTTGAAGGCCTTAATTAGTAGGATTAGCCAATTTTCCTGAAGCCATTAGAGTGGTTGACTATAAATTGTAAGGTTGACCCCTTCCAGCAGTAACAGGAAATGTTTTCCCACTGATAGTTTGCTATATCCTACAATAAGGTTTGCTGTAGACCTAATTTCCATTTTATGTGGTATCAGGACAGGCTGCTTCCTGAAAAAAAGAGAATATTTTTGATGTGACTTTAACAGGGATTGACTGTTGGATAACGCACAAAGGGCCCCTCCCCTTGAACAGATTTCCCAAATGCCCTTCTCTGGCTTGAGCATAACCACCATAAATTGGCCATTTTATCCTGAAAGGAATTAGTGTGACTGCTTCCAGACATTGCATATAAATTTATGGAATGATTTAGATATAGTTTTATTGCACCTGGCAGAGCGCTTGTTTCTTCTAGGATGTATCTAGCTGTGAACTCAGTAGATCTTTCCAAAAGATTGCAATTGCAAGAGTGCTGAGGAGAGGAAAAAAGGGCTAATGAAGAGATTTAGATTTATTTGGCCAACTGAAAGAAGTGAACCTGGAGAGAGCCAGGGGGAGAGCAAGTCCTGACTGAAGGGCTTGTGGACTCAGGGGCTGCTGAAGCTGAAAAGGTTGGGTTGTGTTTCTAAGGGATGCATGACTGCAGAGAATCAGGAGAATAATTCCTTTTTACATTCATTTTTTTCCTCTGCCTTGGAGAGAGGCTGACAATATACCAAAGAGCCACTTTTGTTCCCAGATAATGGTGATGATTTTCAGTGGAGTGTCCTCTATGTGCTGCTTTTCAGATCGAAATCAGCAACTAAACCCTTGATACAAACTTGCCTAAACACAACCTGTATCCTGATAGTCTCAAGCTCTGTAATTTAGTATTTTAACTCATGGAATAAGTCATGCCTTGGGATAGGGTGTAGTTATCCTTGATGAGAACAGGAAGCCAGGTTTCATGGGCCTGCCTCCAGCAGGAACCTGCACTCCAACCTTTCTTTTCTTCATACAGGTCTTTGTGAAAGACTTGACATTTCTCCTTCCTCCCTCAAATATTATCCTAATGGGCTGTTAGCAAAGCAGAAATTCCTGCTCTTTCGAAAAGCCCACACAAATGACGGTTGCTATGTGGAACAGGGCTGAGTTCAAAACTCACACATCGGTCTGACTGTGGGCAAATCCTTGTATTTCCCTTTCTCCATTGGTCAGTCTGTAAAATTATGGAAATTGTAACAGCTCTGCACAGTTCTTGAGCCTTAAGTTGTTAAGGAGACTACATGAGCTGATGAACGAGTATGTTTTGTAATATCTACTGCTTGAGTGAAGCAGAGATTTACACGGACTGTTATTTTGGCCTGAAGTTTTTATGGCTGTGCTCCACACAGAAATATCCTGCACTCGATAGGATGTCTTTTAGCATTTAACTTTGCCTGCAATGAATCTTGGCCTTACAGAGCCCAAAGTCAAAGCAGTGTGTGCCCTATTTAAGTAATGAGCTATTGATTTTAGAATTACTCGTTTTTATTACCATCATATGGAACTGGTCATGTTCTGAGGACTCATCTCTGAAATGGAAGCAGTTTAATTTCGGTTTGGGACGGGGCAGAAACGGACTTCAGGGATTTTACCTATTGAAATTTGGCATATCAGAGATAACAGGGGCTGTCTGCCTCACACAGAGCTGTGCATTCTACTGAAAGAGCCTGGGGAGAAATTCCTCTTCTTGCTTGAGCTCAGGCCTCCGAGCAGGCTCCTAATGTAATGCCACCTTCATTTGTCACTGGTTGCTGTACCCTGTGTTCTGCTGCTGAGTATTTACAACACCTCCAGGATCGAAGAGACGCTGCCAAGAAGGCTCATGGGGAGAAATTTTGACCTACTTTTACATTTGGCACCACTTTGCCTGCCAGGAGCAGGTGGACTGTGAACAGACCTTGGGTGCAGGGTCCTCCCTGACTGGCACAGAGAGCCCTGGCATGGCAAAGCAAGCAAAAAGCAGCACTGCAAACAGTCTGAGGTCAAACTCTGCCCCTCTTCTGCCCCCTTTTCTTGGGAATGCAAATTTTTCTGGGAGAAAGGGTGCGGAGGTTGCAAATTCAGTTTTTTTGTGTGTGCCTGTTTGTCTTTTCCCCCTTTTCCTGCTGCTGGTTCTTCACTCTGCAGCACTGGGGTGTGTGTGGAGAATCAGTTTGCTTTCTGTGGTTGCTTCAACAAGTTTAAGTTACTCAAGCCATAGGATTTTTGCAGGTTCCCTGCTCCTAGGGAACATAAATGAGAAGAAATGCTGCACATCTGGTTTTTTCAAGCCTACATTTTTTTTACTTTCCAGGCTGTGATGCTGTTTCCTTTATGACTGCAACTGTATATTAGAAAGCTGTATTTGTCAAATAATAGAGATCAGTCTGTATGTTTTCCCACCAAAAATCATGTTGTGATTCTCCCTCCCGTCCCTCTCACCTCCCTCTTGCACGTAACCTTGTAAAATATTGGTAATTTGGTATTCCCCGCTTTCAGTGCGTGAACTGGAGTATAAAACTGGGTAGTTTATGGAATAGATGAGAAGAAAATCAGAGGTGGTTTTTATACCTTTAACCTGTACATTAAGATGAAGATGAAGTGAGCCTGACTTGACAATGCCCATCCATTTCATTAGTTGGCTCTGGAAGGACCCAGCATGCCTTTTTTTNCAGGTGAATTGATCTGAATGGATCCTGAGTTTGCTGAGCTGATAAACTTCTCAATTCTGTATGGAAATGAACCGACAGAAAAGTGGGAATTTGGGGAGGGCACACGAGGGGGGCTCTTGGAACCAAACTCTTTCTATAATTAGGATCTCAGAAGTTGCCTTCTGATCTCTATTGAACTATTGATTGGTTACAAGGAAACTTGAAGGGAATGGGTTTTATTAATTTGACCAAGTATTAAGAAAAATAACGCTGTTGACTCTTCAGTGAATAAGCACAGGGACCCACCCTGGGGACGTGGTGGTGAAATGAGGGAAATAACCCAATGTACTGGCAAGAGCAGTCAGCTTCTAGAACATCAGGATGTTGGTGGAGAGCTTCAGTGGGCTCTCAGAGTTGCATTTTTCATCCCACCTTGATATCCCTGAGCAGCAGGGTGTCGGGCTTTCTCAAGAAGCAGAAGTTTTTTAACTGGAGAGCTTCAGTGGGCTCTGAGAGTTTCATTTTCCATCCCACCTTGATATCCCTGAGCAGGAGGGTGTGGGGCTTTCTCGAGAAGCAGAAATTTTTTAGCTGTAAGAAGAGGAAATGTCTGAATGGCACAGTAAACAACAATCAGCTGAGAGGTAGAGGAGCTGTTGGTGCTGATGGAGACCATCTCCTGCCCACAAAGTCACCACTGTGGCAGTTTGAGTTCGTGTGTGGTGTTACACACTCTGCAATTTGGAAGGCAGCCTTACATCATCGCTTCAGCAGCCATGGGAAGTTTTATCCTGCAGAGTTGGAAAGGCACCAAAAGGATGGCCTGTGATGCACGAAAAATCTGGAGTTTGGAGGCCGTCCATCGGTGTCCTGATATCATCATCCCTCTCTTTGTTCAGAGCTTTAAATAAAAAGGTCACAATGATTTCTTTTTCTTTGGTTTCCCCCTCCCCCTGGGGATTATTAATGGCCCTGAGGCAGATCCAGTCCCTCCTTGCATTCCCTGCTTTGGGGACTGGATTCTGTACCAGACCAGTGGGAACAGAAGTTGGCTAGTAAAAAATTAAGGAAAGCAAAACTTGCTCATACTCCTTTCTGTCCAAACTAGTTCTGTAGGTATTTTAAAGCAGCATAGTTTTCAGTGCTGACAAATCATGAACTTAACCCCTGCAACTCGTGCTGTGAAATGCTGTGGTACCTAAAAGAGCATTCAATTTTTATTTTTTTTCTTTGAGCTTATTTTTAGTAACTTCACGTTTGATGAAAATACTGAACACCTAAAGGCTTTTACAGATTGTTCTCTGTATCTGAAAGGTCCCATTTTAATGTGTATTTTGTGCATTTTCTTCATCTACCTTCTACTTTTATCTTAGCCAATGACAGTGAGATTCCTAAGGCTACTTTCTCTTTAAGGGAATACAGCTTACATAAATAGCCCTTTACACCATCTCCTTGTTTTATAATATTAATTGTTTATCAGGAGACAGGAAATATTCCTTAGAAAATGTGTTTTCCTGCTTGTGCATGCCTTGTTACTATTTCAATTATGCAGATTCTTGATGCTGTGGAAATTTGTGCTTGATGACGCCAAGGCAGCTGCACGTTGTTAGCATTGTAGGCTGTCAGATGATCATGTGGGATTCTTGCAGCATGCAACATTCAATAGGATTGAAAAAGGGCTTTTGATGCAAGGCATAGCTTTCAGAATATATTTGTGCCTTTTAGTTAGCTAATAGAAAATCATAATTTATTATCTTTAAATTTAAAATGCTGCCTCATTTTTCTTCTGGTTGGTTTCATTTTGGCTTCACTAGAAGATGCATCTGGTACATCCACGATTGAGGAGTTTATTAATGATACTGTCGTTCAGTTCACTTACTTTTTTTCCTTTTAGAGTCCTAGCTAGCCCACAGATTACATGATCACATGTTCATCCAGTCATTCATATAGAACACAAACCACCATGCATGATTTCTTCTTCTTTCTTTTTCCTCTCTGCCTTTTTTATTCCTTTTAAGTTGCTTTGTCATGTTCTCTTTTACCATCCAGCTTAGTCTTTGTCTTCCCCTCGCTGCTATTTTTTCTATATTTTCCCATGCTTGGTTACTGCAATATTATTTGATTAACGGGCTGTGATGATGATGAACCTGCACACTGGAGGAGCAGCTACTACAGTGGTGATGAAGGGATGTAATAATGGTCGCTATCCTCGGAATTCTCTCTACAGTGACTGCATAATAGAAGAAAAGGCAGTGGTCCTGCAGAAAAAAGACAATGAAGGATTTGGATTTGTGCTCAGAGGGGCAAAAGGTATGTGCTTCTGTGTGTGTGAGTGTGAGTGTGCATGTGTGTGTGTGTGTGATGTGCAGTGGCATGAAGAAATTTATACATCTCAGAATATAAGCAGGAATTATTCTTGGTGCACTTGGTTGCTAGACAACAGGATTCTCTGTATGCTATACTACTCCGATGGATTTCGGTGCCTTCTCTCCGAAGCAGTTTGCATTTTTACATGGGAGAAGCACTGCATAATCGTTCTGGGGGGGAGAAAGTTTTGCCTGTATTTTTCTCATGCCGGTGGATGTAGCATTTTGCCATTGATCTGTTCTGTTAACTGTGGGAAACCTGCTTTCCTCATAAAAGCTGCTGCTTTATTTCAAATGCCAGCCTGGTTAAACAGGGCTGCGAATAGGAAGAGACAAGAGAGGGATGTTTTGTTTAAAATAGGTGTGGATCTTCTGCAAGGTGACATTGGTGCAGTTTTAGTATGAAAATACAATCTTTTTTTATATCTTGAGGAGCTACACGTATGTTGCATGGCCTGTAGTGTGCTCATTTTTAAAGCTGTTCACATGTTAAGCTGCACTGCACTTCTCTGTAGGCTAAAATCTACCACGGTGGCATTCCCACGAGTTAAAAAAGGCATTCTATTTAATGCTTTGCATTTTAACTTTCAGTGCAGTTTGCTCCCTTTATATTAAAAAAAAAAAAAAAAAGAATATATATATGTGATGGTATGTCCCATCTCTTGCTCCCCCTCGTTTCACATGGGTTCTCCCTTGCCTTGCTTGAGCATGAAAATTATTCCATGTCTTCATTCTTGGGACATGGCTTTTGCCTCTCCCTGTTCCCCACCCCTAAACCTAAACCACCGCTGATTTGCAGGGCTGGGAAAGCTGTGCCAGGTTTAGCAGAACGAAATGTTGGGAGTTGAAGCAGGAAAGCCCAAGGCAGTGCCTTATCTCTGAGCGTTGGTGTGGGTTAGCAGTGCTTTGAGCGGGGCTCACTCCCTCTGGGTGAGCCCAGCAGTTTTCCCCCAGATTTTCTCTGTAGCAGCGAGGGCACCTCAGGGGAAAGACCCAAGGACTTTTCTGCCCGTGTGTGTACGTGACACAGAGGGGCAGGCAGGGCTGTCACAGGGCCAGCTGTGCCTCCTGTCCTAAAAAGTGATTTCTTCTCGTCTCTTCTTCGTTATGCACATCTAAATTTAGGAGGGGGAAAAAAAAATCTGGTTGATCTTTTTCATCCTTTGCCACCCACCCCATCACCCCCCCCCACTCTAGTTTGGCCAGATGCTCTCTCCTGGCTCCAGCACATAATTCATTTTTAGGTGGACGTTGCCAGAGTTACAGCATTCTGCCAGGAACAAAAAAAAAAGGGTTACTTGAGCCAATAGTGAATATCCTGGAATATCAGAGCCCAGCTATTGCTTGGTGCAGCTTGATTTGGTTCGTGTCACGAAAGGAGCAGGTATTTCCCCCTCTGGAAGGAGGACCTGTGGATTGCTGTTGCAGAGAGGTTGCACTCTGTCCCCAGCACCCCAAGCTCCCGTGAGGCACATCCCTCTCACTTCCAGCACCCACCATTTTTTAACCCTAAATTGGAATGGCCAATGATAGGCCTGTAGTCAAGTGGTATTTGCAAGCACTCCATAACTTTCTTTTTTTAATGTGGTATTTATTTTTAAAGCTGACACACCAATTGAAGAATTCACCCCAACTCCAGCCTTTCCTGCTTTGCAGTACTTGGAATCTGTGGATGAAGGGGGAGTAGCATGGCAAGCTGGCCTGAGAACTGGAGACTTTTTGATCGAGGTAGGAGATCCTGAAATTTGATTCTCAGTGCTCTGTTGGGGAGAGAGTGATGTTCCCGTTGGAGAATTGACTCTGGAAAAAGGTGTGGGATGCCTCTGAGCAGCGAGTTCTGTGGGCTAACACCAGTGGTGTGCTTCACTGGATCAGCTGAAAACTTCATGCAGCATTCAGGAAAGCAGTGACAGAGAACAATGGTCAGGCTGGCTGGGAATTTTCTGGTTGTTCTTTTTGTCCTTTTGGAATACACTCGCAGAGATATTTGGGAGGTCGTAGTCTTCTTCCAGTTATCGAAATTTAGATGAATTTTGATATTTATTGCAGGCTATCGATTCTGGTTTCTTCTAAATATTTTCAGGGAGTAACCAAAATTAATGACTTTTTCTGCAACTATTTCTGCGCTCAGAAATATCCATGGTCTAGTGGCGTTTAGTAACCATGGAGAATAAAGCAAATTACTTTGGCTTGAAATTGAATTTTTCCAACACTACACTATAAATACAAAAGAATAAGCAATGGATGTTATTGCAGTATTAATTACTTTATATAAGGGTATATTTAAATGCTCTGTTCGTTCATGCCAAAAATACCTTCACGTTTCATGTCCTGGAGGATTTTTTTTGTTGGTATTTTGAGTTTTGTTTAAACAGTTGGTTCTCCTTTTGAGTGTTACTGGGCAGTTTGCAGCAAAATCATGATCTGGGATTTTTTTTTTTTCCTCTTCCCCCCACAACCTTTTCATGACCAACAAAGGGATGCTGTGGTCCTGTGAAACTGGATATTGAAAAATAGGGCTTTTGAGGTGGATTGATCAAGCCTTGTCTGTAATATCTATTGATTTTACGTTATTTGATGTGTTCTTCTTCAGGCTCATGCATGGTTTGGTCAAATACTTCCTGGTGTTACAACAGTTATTTCTGCAGAGCTGGCTTTTGCATGCGGGAGAGGGTACAACACGCAGCTTTTTTTGGAGCGTGCCTTGAACTTCCATGGTGATTGAATTTAAATAGTTGCACCACTTCCTCATGCTGTAGCCGTGAAAGAACAGGCTCTGCAGGCTTCTAAAGTAAATAGATGTGCATTTTTATCTCTGTCTTCAAGCACATTTCCCTTGCTGTTTGTTTACTTAAGAAGAAGCAGTTCAGCGTTTAGCATTAAAGACCAGCTTACAAATGGAAGTGCTGCGTTCCCTGGGCAGGGATCCTTCCAAAGCTCTCCCTGTTCCTGTTAGGTGGGGTTTTGAAACAAGGCTGTATTTTTAGAGGTTGGTTTCTCGTTAGACTTTTAAAGCATGGGAAGTATGAAGAGTCTGTACTGGCAGATTGCACAGACAGAATTGATGGTGAACAATGTGCAATTTAATTCATTATGGAATGACAAATATGCCCGTGGATTTTTTTAAGGTCTCTGAAGGGGTGGAAGAAGGCTGGGTAACTGATTCTGCACAAAGCTTTACTTTTTTTTTGGCAAATGAGGGAAGAATTAGAATTAATTGTCTAGACAATTTACTCCTAGCCTTAGCTTAGAAGAGCAGCTAAACATGCACATACAGTGCTGAATCAGGAGGACGTTAATCCATACTCCAGCATATTTGTAATTAATTCTGAAAGAAGCCATTATTACATGCAAATCAAATCCATTTCTGTGTAATTTATGTTCATCGGGGTTATTCCGTTCTGAATTTTGCAACTTAATTAAGAGGATATGATAATCCTGAGAAATGACAACTTGGCTGTTGCAGGAGACTTTCCTGTTGGAGAAAGGCAGGATTTTTTTTTTTTTCCTGTTTTATGGCCAACATGCAGTGCACAGCCCTGGCTGGGTGGAGAAAGCCATCTTTAGAGCTAAAGACTGTTGAAATAGAAGTCCACTTGCACTTCTAGGAATGCCAAAGCTCCTTTATCTTTTGTGTTGAATGAGAAGATTTAAATTTCCACGCCAGCAAGTGGTTGTCAGCCCCGGTGTAGTCAGCCTGCCTTGCTGCTAAGTGATTTCTCCCATGACTCTGAAGT
Organism: Cyanoderma ruficeps; assembly: GCA_008694505.1. Taxonomy (NCBI): domain Eukaryota; kingdom Metazoa; phylum Chordata; class Aves; order Passeriformes; family Timaliidae; genus Cyanoderma; species Cyanoderma ruficeps. Next base: position 360,561 of record VZDJ01000044.1, read on the forward strand.
TTATGCCTCTGTGTGTAAGTGCCACCTCAACCATTTGTAAGTAATATCAGGCATTTATCATAAATGTCACATGAATAATAAAAGAGTTAATGGGCAACCAGGATCCTAATTAGTGCTATTTATAACGCTCGTGGCAGGCGCCGGGCGTTAGGGAAGGGAGAGTCCAGTTTGGCAGGGAGCAAAATGAGAGGCAGAGTAGATGTTCCCTTCCTGCTGGAGGAGGTTTGGTGGCTCAGGGTTGTGGAGATGAGGGGAACCTCACTCTGGAAAGACAGATTTGACAGGGAGATAGGTCTCCTTTCCTGGGAGGAAAGACAGGGCATCATTTCTTCGCATACAGTTATGGTCTGGAATCTTCTGAAGGAGGGAAAACTTCAATATCAGCTACGAGGCATTATAATAATTCATGTTTGGAGTTGATATATGTGGAGCAGAACAAATAAAAGATCTGTACGAAAAAGGAAGGAAAGGTGCTGTGTTGCTCCAGCAGATAAATGGAGTAGGGATTACCTGGAACAGCTGGCATTCTATCATATGACTGAGTCTTTATTAAGTGTGCAGTTCCTGATTTGTCCAACCTGTGCAATTAATTTTAACATGAGACTTCAGAGATGAACATTACACTTGCCCTTGGAAACAGTGCTCACAGAGTCTCCATGGAAATTTCTGACAGTGTGTGGTTTGTCTCCTCCTTGCTTCAAACCCAGCCGTGGTTTTTGTGATAAAAATTGTAAAGTGTGTAGTGGCTTTCCTGGAGAGAGCACAGGGCTAATGTACTGGAAAAGTGCAGGAGTAGTTTTAGAGCTGAAGGAGTGAGGTAGAGGCAGCTGTCAGTAGATGTGGATTTTCATAACCAATTCAAGAGATGCCAATTCAATGTGATTTTTTTTCTTGGCTTTGATGAACAATCAGGAAACAAGGATGGCTGTGATTTGGTTGTTATAACTGAGATTTTACAGCTTGCCCTATGTGGTTTTTTCCACTATTTTAGTTGTTTTCTTGAATCTTGATACCAGACTGATTAAAAAGATAGATAAATAAAAGTAAAGCAACATATTAGGCCAAGTGCTGAATATTGCAGTCTCCATTAGAAAGGGGTTAGAAAATTGCAACCATCACTAACTCCTTTGTAGGTCATTAATAACTCATCAGTGACTGGATTTGTATGCTATAACTGCTCAAGTTTGGAAAAATTCAGAGTTCTGCCTTGGGACATGACTTCAAGAATTCTTGAAGGTGGGGTTGTGTTGGAGATTTTCTTTGATGACATAAACAAGTCTAACTATCTTTGAGTAAAGGGATCCATTAAACTGGAAGGCCTGTTTTAACTCAGAATGGAGGGTTTTTTGAGGGTTTTAGTGTGGTAGGATATAGATTGTCTTTTAAAACTAAACCCCAGTGGATTATTAACTATTTGTTCTCGTTGTCCCCATGAGTGTGCAGCTGTTCTGCAGGTTTTTGCCTGATGTGGCTCGTGGGGATTTTCCCTGTCACACAAACAATAATGTTACAATATCAATACTCAGAAAGCCGAGTTAATTCTGCAATATTTTACCAGAACAATGCATTTGTTCTCTAAATGAGGCATTGCAGTTTGCATTATTGTGCCATAAAATCTCTTATTTTTCCAGATAAATTGAAATGTTATTGTCTTCGGAATAGCATGGCTGCTTATTTACATTCCAGTTAATATGCAAACTAGATAAACCTGGTGAATTATTCATTTCAAAAATAAAAACAAAAGGGCAAAACTCAAGGTTTAATTTGAGGATCAAACCCAGAGATGGTAATAGAAGAAGTATCATCATTTTCCTGCAGGACTCTTCAGGTGGTACTTGTACTAAAACATGGAAAAATATCTGCCTGTATTTTTTCGTCCTCCAAAGCTTGTACAATTTACAGACTTTTCCTTAACTGGTTTTGGATGAAAACTAAACATTTTATTACAGACAGCATTGTTTTTTCATTGTATTAAAGATATCTGTCCTCTGACTGCGTGTAAGAAGTAGCAATAAGCATTTAGAAGGACATTTAAAAAATCTGAAATATTTAAAAAAACCATCAAAATCCCTCAGCTACATACACAAATGAAGGTTCTTATTTAGCGATAGGCTACTGGTTTTTATTCCAGTAAGCATTTTATACAAACTTGAAAACTGCTGCTGGAAGCAAAGTTTGAACTTTATTGTTGTAGCTTAGACTCTAGTTATAATGAATATTTTTAGCAATGTTATGCCTGCCATTGGTGTTCAATGGCTGGGTAAATCAGTGGTTTTACAAAGCCAGCCATTACTGATTCCAGTCCTTTTAACAATAAAGAAACCTTCCCATCCTTTGATAATCTTCATTAATTACCCCTTGGCTGCATTTTCTCTTCTTTCTAGCGTGAACTCTGCTCACTTCTTCTACCACCAGATAGAAATCAAATTTTTTTTTCCCTTGGGAACCATGATGCTTTTTTCTCTCTTGGAAATGAGCGGAGGCTTTGTTAATGGCTTTATACGAGCAGGGGTTCTCACGTTGGAGCTGAAAGTTTGCTCCTCTCCTCCCAGCAGCATGGACACCAGCTCCATGCAGTGCTTAGTAAGAGTGCTGTGTGTAGGAGGAGGAAAGCAAACCCAACGTTCTTAGTACATTTTTAAGGGCTGGATTTAGCTCTCACTCTTAGGCCTTTCAGGGGGACCAGCAGAGTCAGGTCCACATTAGTTCAGTGTCTTGCAGGAGGGTTTTTTGTTGCCAGCTTGGCTGCTGCTCCTGCCCAGCCAGGGAGCGTCCTGTTTGGCAGGAGAACAGCCAGGCTGGGAGCTGCTCTGTTCCTAGACAGCACCTACTTTGGGTTTGGATCAACTCTGCAAACATCTTTTTAATGATGAGGGCTTTGCCAAAGCTGCAGCAGCACTGCAGTGTTTGAGGTTCTGGAGAGGGAGTTCCTGGCCAAGCCAAGGGCTTGGAATTAGATGGTTTTTTGGTTCCTTCCAACACTCCCATTCTGGGATTTTTTTATATATGTACACAGCACCAGTCTGGGTGCCACTATTTTTAAACCTGTGTATTTAATTGGCACACAGTTTGATTTAACCAGCCATTAGAGGAAAAAGATCATTTCTGTTGGCCAGTTACTCATCATCCTCTTGGTGACATCTGTAAGTTGTGTCTATTAAGCACCAGCAAGCCCCTGACACTGCTTAAAATGCAAACTCTGAGAGTCCAAAGAAAACATTCTTCCTGTTTTGCTTCTGGAATTCTCCTGCTGAAGTGTAGCTACAGATGTACTGGAGGGTTGGGACAATGGGCTCTTGGAAAAAGAGCAGCTGTGGTACAGGAGTGGCACAGCCTGGTGTATCTGTGCAGCCTCTGAGCAAGGGAATTAATTTTTCACTTGATGGACAAGTGTTTTACTTTCTCTCCACTTAAACTCGGTAACTGAGGCTTTGGGTTTGTTTAGGTTTTCTTTCTTAGTTTATGTTTTTAGTGGATGGTGGCAGCTGAGTGAAATTATTGTGCCCTCAGAATGCTTTGGATGTGCACAAACCCTCTGTACAAAACTGTTCCTGATTGTTCTTTTTATCTCTTTTTCACATGTATCCTCTAACCCGTAGGAAGTGATGGTGTTCCAAATGTGCCAGTGTGATCATAAAAAGGAGGAACAAATCTTGGTTAATTTTTAAAATACATTGTTAAGCCTGTTTCCTTTGTGACATCGATGGAAATGGGCAGAGAAAAAATAATTTGGTTCTTAGATGAGCTCAGTTATTCCCACGTAAGCAAGTCATATGCGTTAAAATAAGAATGAAGAGTGGATGAGAATGAAAGCCCTTTGCTTTCCAGGCTGTCAACAGAGCTGGGAAGCATTTTCCTTTAGCCTTGACTCTCCATGAGGTGCATACTGGGCTTCTGGTTCCCTGAAATTTAACAAGTAGCTCTTTGAAACTCAGAGATGATTTTTATGCTTCGTAGAGGGGAGGGTTTGCAAGGAATTGTGATGATAGTGGCAGCAACAGCCAGAATTAGCTCTGTGTCCATTCAGTTCTCCATTTTCAGTTTCAGGGCATTTTGGCTTGGATGTGACAGTATTTTAGGAGAATTTCCTGACATTCCTATCCTGTGCCTAGAGGGACTCTGCCAAAGCTCGTGGGACTGCACGTGGAGTGTGGAGATATCCACAGGGCGCTTTCTGACTCCTAGCGAGCATGAAAACCACTGTTTCCCCCAATTCCTGCTACAAAACCCTCTCAAAATAACAAATCTCTATAAAGTTAAGCTGCTTAGTATAAATAGCCAGTTCTTACCAACCTAGAAGCCATCCAGTGGCATCCAGCCACCTTGGCCATCCTTCGATTCATATAAAGCCCAGCTCTGGATGCTCTTCACTCGTGCAGAAATCTTTCCAGCCTGTTTTTAAATAACACAGGAATAATCCCTCTCTTCCATTTCCAGCTCTCAGGTGTTGGGGTTAAGTATTAAAACTAACACAAAATAAATAAACGCCATTTTTGTGGTGTGGTTGGGCAATTACCACAAGACATTCTATTAAAATTAATTTCCCTGAAGCCCGTTGGCTTTTTTTAGTCTCTGGATACTATGGAAACCTGGTTGCTGGATTGGAGCTATATGAAAAACACTACTCGTGCCTGGTATTTAAAGGGAGAAAATACCATTTCTTTTAATTGCAGGATGTTGCTACAAACCTGCAAAACTGCAGGTGAGGGGAAGCAGATGAGTTGTTTCAAATGGTGGAGAATGAACTGGCAAACTCCTGTTGCTGAGGACTGAGCCAATCTAAAAATCTGGATTTTTTCTTTCTTTATTTTCTTCCTTTTCCCCTTTTTGGGGGGTGGTGCAAGCATCTTACAAGCAGGAGAAATACTATCATGAGGAGTTACATGTGTGTGTCACGGTTTCTCCATTTATTTATGAACAGTTTTCATTTTCCTATTCCGAGACTGCCAATCAATTTGTGTGACACTGAAATGCTCAGTTCACCTGCTGGTTGTGTTTCATGAACCACGAGTCTGTGCAGAGGTTAAAAGCAAGATTAGGAACATCTGATCATCCTATGCTTCATCAGCAGTAACCTTCCCCTCTCTCCCTATCCCAAAAAGTCGAGTTTTCTGAAAAAATAGCTTCACTCGTGGACCCCTACTAGGCAAATGTACCTTTGCTATTATCTCCAAATCCGAAAAAGCAAATGAGAGCTCTGTAGGTGGACATGTACTGTGTTCATTTAGGGGTTTTTGGTAGGATTTCCTCCGTGTCATTCCCTTTTACTGTGGAATGAGGTTCCTGAACTGTTCTCAAGGTTTTAGAGGGGTTAAATAAATCCCTCCATGTTGGTACACACAGCAGGCTCCCCACTGCTTCTGTGTGGGTGCTAAGAACTGCAGAAACACTTGATTTCAAGATATTCTGAACTTTTGGGTCTGATCTAACAGAAGCTCTGCATTCCTTTGATTAATACTCCTTTTATATCCAATCTCCAGCCTGTGTCCTCTACAGAAGAGCGGGTTCATATTTAATCCATTAATTGCTTTTAAAAAAGCTAGAGAAGGCTTCCTTCCCCATTGCCATTCTCTTGCTAAGCTGGCTGATGGTAATTACATGGAAATATTTGGTGTTGGAGTTATCCCAATAAATGGTGTCCATCCCACTCTGAAATTACTGTGCAACTCTGCAGGACCCCAGCGAGGGAGAAGGTGGCTTTCCAAGGAATCCCTGCCTAGTTTTTTTTCTCTACCTTCAAAGCATTTCCCATGGCATGTGACTTTGGGGATCAGCAAATTCATCTAATAAGCAAATTGAAGTGTACTTTAAATCAATCAGATTAGAAATAACATTTTACATCCTGTTGTGCCACTGATAGAAATCTTCAGAGACTCTTGTATACAACAGTGAGGGATAATAGTCCTTTATCACTAGCTCATTTTTGCCTCATATATTCTGGCAGCTGTTTGGGGAGCTGGATTTCTTGTCCTCCTCATCTTGTGGTACAAAATTTTCGCCTGTTAGAAAAACATCATTTCTCCATGGTCGAAATAGGATCTCCTGTGTTGCCTTCAGGGCCAAGTGGTGACTCCTGTTTTGGGTTCTGGATGTGGCTGGACTTGAAGGTCTCTGAGGGCTTTGCTGATCAGAACCCTGGAAATTGTCCTAGCAAATACATGGGAGTTTCTCAAGAATGGGTGTACAGGATGACAGGATAAGAGTAGATAGCCAGATGTTCCTTTATTTGCTGATGAAGAGAAAATTTGAAAGCACAGAAGTACATAAAAAGAAGTCATGGAAGAGTTTATTTACAGCCTGTTACAAAAAGGGTTGGTTCTGGACAACTATCATACAAAAATCTAGAGAGCAGATATCAAAGTCTTGTGTTGATTATGTTGTATTTTATTAAAAAAAAAATACAAGCAGCAAAATGATAGAATCCTTTTTTATTTCACCACATCAATCTCCCCAGTACTTTTTATTGCAATTCCTTCTTCCAGAATTGTTCTTCAAACAACTGCTGCTGTTTTTAATGGACTCAACCTGTGACTTTTCAGTGCCAGATATATTTGTGAGAAGCCGTGGTCATTGCTGACAGGCTTGTGGATTGTTGACAGTGTATTTATTTACACTGGGGATGATTATGTCTCACTTTAACCCCTAAATGAAAGAGGAAATTGTTTTTAAATGACCAGTAAAACATCCATTGTAATAATTTTGTAAAAGTTCCTTGGGTTTTTTAAATATCCATAAATATGCCTTATTGACTGTGTCTCTTTTGGAGTTGGTTTGTATGAAAACAGAGAGATTGGGAATGGAATTGAAAGTAGGTTTTGTCTGGGAGTAGCTCTTTGGTGCCCCTAATTCCTGTGCATTTTTAGAATAGTTTGGAGATATTTAACAGAAATCATGTGCACACCTAAAAAAATTCTTCAGAGCTAGAAATGATGTAGGCAGCTGTTATCCAAGACTCAAAGACTAGGAATATTCATCCCCAACTCTCTTTTTCCTGCAATTTTTTTCCTGTTTCTTTTCTGTATCCCAAGCAAAGCTCTGCAGAGGCTGCTGTTCAGAACTTTGGTCCTTTTGCTCCTTTCTCATGGTATGGGCCTTAACCCAGGTGCTTGAACTCATTCCTATTTTGTCTCCCCAAGGGATTGATTGAGGTGGTTTTCTCTGGATGAGTCTTGTTCCATGTGTAAAGCTGTGAAAACCTCAGGCCTCAGACCTGGTGTTTCTCTTTGGCAGCTCTGAAGGTAAAGAAACTTGCCCAGGCCTCAAATGGTAGCAAATAATGCAAAATTGGGCAACGGCTGCCATTTTAAGGCCGTGATGGCCTCTGCCTCTTCTCCCAAGGAACAGGACAAGAGGAATGGCCTCAAGTTGGACCAGGGGAAGTTTAGATTGGATATTAGGCAAAATATCTTCCCAGAAAGAAGGGCCTGGAACAGAGTGCCCGGGGCAGTGGTGGAGCCACCGTTGCTGGAGGTAAAAGCCGCGTGGAGGTGGCACTTGGGGACATGGGTCTGTGGTGGCCTTGGCAGTGCTGTGTTAGTGGTTGGACTCAGTGATCTTTGAGGGTTTTTCCAACCTAAATCGTTCTCTGGTTCAATCCTTGCAAAGAAGTTGGGATAACTTGCAGAGTTTTAGGATTCTGTGTGGCAGTTCCAGCTTTCTGCAGTTGGTTTATCCAAGTGCTCACGTTTCAGCTGCTTCTCTGGGACTGGAAACATGGGATTCAGAACATTCCCATGGTGGATGAATCCTCCAGTGGCTGCATGTGGTGGCCAGATCCTCTCTGAACTATGCAAATGCTCCTAAAGCAGCTGCATTAAATCTTGTCATTCAGGCACTGACTTTTTGCTTGTCCTTTTTCAAGGCAGATTGAAATGAAGGCTGGATTCATTTTGGGCTTCGATTCATTTCCTAATTCATAGATTAGGATCTGTTAATGTTAATATTAACCTTCAATGGACTAGAAATATTGTATGGGTTGGTTTTTCCATCTCTGAAGGGATTATGTAGTGGCTAAATTCTTGTCATTAACCTTAGGGAACAGGGAAGGGTTTGGAACATAAAAATGGAACTGGTACAATATTTGACACACTGCTGTAAAAGTCACCAAGAATATGTTTTCCACACAGGAATATTGCCACCTTCCTGACATTAGAGAGGAATTTCTAATGAGTGAAATTCCTCCTTCATTTGCATACTAACCCATATCTAATTGCTGGATTCCTATTGAAGCTTCAGCTTGACTCTCTGAATATTAAAAAACATTTGATATTTTAAGTAGTTTTATATTTTCTGTTTTGCTGCTTTTAAAGTACAAATGAATGTCATTAATCCAATTTACATATTTCTAAAGGCCTTTTGATGTAGTGAGATGTAAAAGTTGTTTATTTTTATTTCTTGTTTTTTTTTTTGGTGCCAATCTTATATGCAAAAATGCTGCTGCCAGGCAATTATCCACCCAGATAGTTTTAACACAGTTACTCATAATCAGCACAGATCAGTGACATGACAGCAGTTTTTGAGAGATACATGACCCGTTCTAAGCATTAACTTTCAGATTGGCATGAATGTGCAAATCCACATTTTAGAAAACACTATTTATTTGTCTCCATGGGAGGGTATCAGGGGTTTGTTGTTTTTTGCTTTTGGTCTTTGAGTTTTGTTTTGGTTCTTTTTGGTTTTTTTTCCCCTTCAAATATCTCAATTTTATCATATTCTGTAGACAAGGAAAATTCTTTTCCCCGCTTTGGATTTTGGTTTCCAGTCCATAGGGATCCGAATAAAGAAATGCTGCCTTCAATAAAATATGCCATGTTTGCACAGCAATTTCTTTATTGTTCTGCAGTAATGTCTTTGGGAGAAGTGTCTCTTTTGAATTATTATTTTAATTAGTTTTGATTCACGTTGGTTCCTGTTTTCTCCTGTGCACACTGAGAACTCTCTCACCACAAAGTTTACTCTGAAAACTGCCCTGTTCCAATGACAGACATTAAAAAATCACTTGGTCTGTAGCTGTGGGAAGGTTCCTGCCCATCTGCTCCTTCACATATTAAATATAAAATGAGATCTTCAGTCTGCAGACTTGAGAATTTGCTTAATGTGGAGTTGGGAGTGATGTGTGCAAGCTTAGGCTCAATAACCCGTTCCCAAAGGATGCTCCTGCTTTCTCCAAGCCCCGTCTGCCATGGCACTAGAAGGAGTTGATTTTATTTGATGCTTTTAGTATAGATAATCTGTATTTACAAGGTTCTGTAATATCCAGTCTTGCTGCCCTCTGCTCATCTTTGATAAGTTAAACTTTGAGCGTTTCCACTCTGATTTGGAGTAAGATCCTCCAAGTAGCGGATGAGCTGCTATCAGACAGGCAGAGAGACCAAAAATAGATAAAATGTAATCCCAGCATCCTACTCCTCGTTTGTCAGTCTTCTTGCTAATGAGGAAAAATAAGCCAGGAAGGAAAACTCTTACAAATGTAATCCCAAAAGTTGAGAGAGATGGGGAGAAAACAAGAAAATGGGGGGAAAAAAGTGATTACAAATTGTTTTATCTCTGTCAGCCTACTGAGACATTTTTGATCCAATGGTTTGACAGACTGTGAGGTGTTTAGTGATGCAGAATAAAGCTTTAAGATATCAACCTGAGGATCAACTTTGTATTTGCAAGTTAACACCTTTGCTGAATGGCTCTGTTGGGATTTTAGGGCATATTAGGAGTGGTTGAAGGAAGAAGGTTATGCTTAAACTTGGAATTAAAGAACCTGATTTAAAATGCAATGTTTACTAAACTTACTGTGCAAGGTAGAAAATGCACAGCAACTTATTTCCAGAAGGAATAAAGACTTAAGAGCTATGCAAATCAAAAGAAAATAGTGGGGTTTTTTCTTCAAAAATTTTGTAGAAATGATTTCTTTCTTAAGGGCTTCAGACCACAGCTGGGAACTAAACAAGGGCCTGGCTGTCCCAGTTTAGGGACACAAATGTGGACAGAAATATAAATTGAGCTGGATAATTCCAGTCCATGCGTTTCCACATAAATACTGGTAGGAAGGCAACGGCAGTACATGTTTTGAAAAATTAAACATTTGAAAATTGTCAGATTTATGGCTTTGTATCAAGGCACTGAATCACTCCAAGATTATCAACAGTAAAATATGGGAGTTAGGCTGGTGACATATTGTTTATATGTGGAAAAAAGCATAAATCGAGCGCTTTGTAACATTTGAAAAGCCTGGCCAATCTTAAAAAAAAAATTATTTTGATTACCTAAATTCCTCCCTTTCGGAGGAATTCTTGAAATTATTGATTGTATTTGTAGCACTCTCATGTCTTGTCATCCTGATGTTAGTGCCAGATGTCCCCTCGGATTCCCCTGTCAGGGACTGGGGATAACCCTGTGGTTCAAGCAGAGATTTCCAAACCGTGCACCTCATTTCAATCCCAAAATAAACTTCAAAAGCCAGTAACACCGAGAGAGCTGGGATGGAACAACACCAGTCCAGCTCCTTGAAGAGCTGTCACATTTTCCAGGCGTTCCTGGGGCCGTGTGATCCGGAGAGATCCCTTTTCTCCGAGCATTCCTCATGGCAGGGGTAGCCTGAGCTGGATGGAGCTGCCTCAGCCACCATATGTATCCATCTCTTCAGGCTGTTCATGTTTTGTGGCAGCCTTGGCAGCCTGCCGGGATTTTTCTGACTAATGCAAGCGGTGGGGAATGATAATAATAATAATAATAATAATAATACTGTTAACCCTTTGGTTTCTCAGCCAGCCAAGAAGGGGGGGGTTGGGGGGAGCAGAGCCTCCCCTGCCCCCCCTTTTCCCTGTGCCCTTCCAAAAATGCACCAATGAGTACGTGTTAGGAAGCCCAAATAGAGACAGGGATATGATTAAGCTTTCTAAGGAGGTGAGAGTATAAAAAAGGAAGATGATATGATTCTTCCTCTGACAATTTTTTTCCAGCAGTTTGAAAAATATGAGGAGTGATTCGTTGTTTTCCCCTGCTCCCCTTCACTCCCAAGGTCAGATAAGAATAGCAGCCATGGTGGTTAATGCTGACAACCTTTCTCCATCCTTGTCTGGCTTCTACAAGGGAGGGATTTGCAGTGGCAATATAACACAGCGCTGTGAGCTTTTCCCCTTGGCTGAGGCAAAAGCTTCCCAACTTCTGCATGGAGAGATTTCCAGAGGACTCTAATCCTGCACCGAGAGCTGGGGGCAGCTGAGTTATGGTAACATCATTAAAATATTGACAGCACATCACTGCCGTGGGGATAGGATGACTGTGTTTTGATAAAGGCAGGGCAGAGGAAGGATGGATAAACTGCTCTAATGCGGGGAAACGAACAAGAAAGGAGAAGCATCAGGGACTGAACTTCCAGGGAAATGAACAGAAGAGCACAGACACTGGTTTTACTGACGCTGCTGATATGCAAATCAGCTCTATCACATTATGAGAATCTTCATCAGATTCCTGCTCTGGTGGAAGGTGTCTCTGGTCTAGTGGAAGTGTCTCCCTCATGGCAGGGGAGTTGGAACTAAATGATCTTTAAGATTCCTTCCCTCCTAAACCGTTCTATGATTCCTTGTGATCTCTCCATAGGCCCAGACAATTTTGCCCGATATCCTTTGGCTGGAAGATGCAGGGTGGGGTTTTTTTTTTTGCAGGGAAATGCAGATTTTAGGCTGAGCTGCTGCTGACTGTGCTCAGTGTGGGAAAGGAAGGTCCCTGCTGCTGCTGTGCTGCCACCTGCCATGGCCTGGTGAGGATCAGCCCTCGCAGCCCTTCACACCCTGGGGCTGGTTAATGAGCTTCCCTGGGCTTCCTGCCTGGCAGCAAACAATGCCACTTCACCAGCCCTCGAGTCACCACTAATTGAAGCAGCACAATTATCAAATCCTTGGCCTCGTTCCACATGTGAAATAAAGCAGCTGTGTTATAATGTTACGATCAAATTCTTTCTCCGTTATATGACCTAATAAATTAACGGATGGGAATGGTGCATTTGTGACTCAGTTTGTCACTAAAATATCCTAATTCCATCAATGCTCCTTTGGATGAATTTCGCTGAGTTTGCTTGGTCTGAAGAGAAATTTGGCTGCTCCAAGCCATCCATTCTAGAGGACTGAGTTGGTAGTCTCTGGGCAACAGAAAAGTAGCAAAAAAAAAGTAGAAAATAATGAAATATTTCTGCAAAGAATTGGCTTCCCAGAGAAGTGCTGCCTCATCAGTTTAGTGAGAGGCACAGGTCAGCTCCTAAGAGCTCTCAAAATTGTCCTGGGTTGGTGTCCAAGGAGCTGTCTGGATACACTTTATGTGGATTGATGGCTCTGCAAAAAGCCTGACCCAGCATGTGGCAGGATAACCCTTGCTACAACAAGCTCAAGGGTGAAAAATTAAACCATTCCAGAGCAATACCTGGTTTGCAGAATTACAACATTCTTCTGCATTAAGCTAAACAGGATTTCTCTTCGGCTCTCCAAGTATTTTGATTTGCTCTGAGACTGGAAATTCAACACCCTTCTATACAGATTGGCCTGCCTTAGACACCTTTTAAAACAAAAGATATCTGAATGTGGGTTTTTTTCTTTCCTTCTTGATTTTTTTGTCTATTAGGAGCACAGCCACCAAAAAAGACAGTGTTGTTAAATAGCTTCTAAACAGTATCACTAAGAATTAGGAAGCCTTAGTTTAAAATTGGAAATATGAACAAGGGAGAAAAGACTTGAAACCCTGCAGAGTTAAAACTCTTGTTGTATGGCTCACCAAAATAGATTTTGAGGAAGAAGTAGCCAAAGCCATAAAAATCTGATGATAGATGTTTTTTCTCTCAAATGTGCCAGAAACAGGGAGGTCTGCCAGAGGTCAGCAGACCTGAAGGATGATGGACCTTTAAAAGGCAGCACTGTTGAAAGAAGAGTGTTATTGATGGAAACCTCAGAGAGTTCTTAGTCATAGACCAACTGTGGAGGAGTTTGGGAGATGGCTGCTTCCTCAGGACACTTAGAGTAACAACCTGAGGACTGAGTTAGGAATGTTCCCAAAGCTGGAGAGCTGGTGCTAGTGTCAGAATGATTAGAATTGCTAGGAAGGGGATTAAAAAACCCACCAGCCTTCAGGAGCCAAAATTTAGCATTTCATCACATGCTAAATTCAGGGGCACGGTGGTGTTCAGTCAAGGGCTGGACTTGATGATCTTGCAGGTCTTTTCCAACTTTAGTAATTCCAAAATGGGAAGTCATGTTTTTGGAAGAAATTGGTGGTTGTGTGAATAACTGCCTTGGCAGTCTCAGCTTTCATTTGGACATTGGGAAAGATGAAAACCAGCTTATTGTGTAGTAAGACAAAATGACCTCCTGGGATAAGAAATAAAGGGTAGAGGTAAATGGACTGATTTCAAAACACAGGGAAAAGGAGCCCAGTTTTTGAGTGTGCTGTGCTCTGTGAGCTGTCCTGTTAAATTTGTACAGCAATGATGGGGTATAGGATCTTAGGCATAATTCAAAGGCAGTAAAGCATTTGGAGCTTAACTAAAAGAGCAGTTGATGCCAATAGCATAGATGAGCGTGAGCATAGATGCCAATGTTGAGTATGTCAAAGGAAGTGTACCTGGGGAGGAATCCCCCCGGGGAACCAGGGCGTGCTGGGGCTGACCAGCTGGAAAGCAGCTTTGCAGAGCACTCAGGGATCCTGCTATTTCTGCTTTCTGTTCATTAAATGTATTTGTGCCTCTGTTTCATGGTTGGCTTAAAATACGTGCATGCAAAGGTGCAGAAGATGTCAGAAATAAGAGCGAGGGTAAGCTGCTAAGGGGCAGAAAGAGTGGCAGTAAATTAAATTCTTCGTGTTTCACGTCAGGTAGCTCTGACATATGGTATAGATTCACGCGCATAAAGGGGAAATGTATTTCATATATCCTAATGCTGAGCAAGAACAAAATTCAGCTACTAATTTGTAAAACATGTCTTTTATTCATTGAGCAAGTGTATGAAGTATTTCCCTCGTCCTGCATAATGACAATCTCCACATTTTTTTCGTGCAACTAGAATAATAGCTGTGGGCAAAATTCGACACCGGGAAACGATCGGTGCGGTTTCAGAAGGTTTAATTCGGTATTAAACACGGATCACAAATGTATCAGTGAGGACAGAAACCTTCCTAAGTCATTCCCTCCTAAATCCCTAAATCTCTGCATCTTCAAGAGCAAGCAGAGAGCCCTGAGCAGTCAGCAAGTACAAGATCCCCCTTGACAGAGTATCACCAATCCGTGCCCGTGGTGCTATTTTACAGCTCCAGTTGACTTGTAACGCAGCAACTGTCTCCAAGCAACTGTGAGAAATACCGGGATGTACAACCGGGATACAGAGCCCGGCGGGGACAGGGATGGGCAGGCAGCTCTGCGCCCCTTCCCAGCCGGCCCTGGCTCCTGCCTCCCGCTGGAAAAGGCTCCAGCTGCCTTGGAGGTGGCCCTTGCCCCAGGAAGCAGCAATCCCTGCGGGTGGGAGATGGGATGGGGCCGGCAGCTGCCCACGTCAGTCATTTTGCCAAAATAACTCTTCACGTATTAATCGATTCAGCTCCCTTGTCTGTGCCACTGGGGCTTAGCAAAATGGTGTTTTTGCAGCCAACTGACTCCAAACAAGCTCTCAAAACCAAAACAAAATAGCTGTAGATTTAATCTAATTCACTGCAATCAATATACAACAAAGAAAGAAAATTTATATGTTTAATATCATTTCTCCCCAGCTGCTTTATCAAATTGCAAAACTAGCAATGTATGTGGGAAACATCTTCTTTTAAAAGGTAATAATGTACATTTGCAGTCCTTGTCCTTCTGAGAAAGCTCATCATTTTGTTATTTGCTGTATTATGTTTCATTTAGGACCCATTCCAACTATTTAAAAGCTGCAGGAATGTAGCAACCCACTTCCCCCAGTTTAATTCCAGCAGAATATTTGGAACCCTTTGTGGAAGGGCATTGTAGTCCATGAAATACTTGCTACAGAACCTAGTAACAAAAGAGGATTTTTTTCTTTTTATGGTACAATTTGTGTAATCATTCGTGTGGCTGTTGATTTGGGGTATTATAATTTTGAAGAAGTGTTTTGAGATTAAAAGCTTGAGCCTTTTCTTGGGGGGATTGAAGAACTAGGGAAAGGAAAGGAAAGGAAAGGAAAGGAAANTCCACGAACATATCCTCAAATTCTGTCTCAACCAGCCAACTGTTCTTTTGCTATGTGACAGTCACATTTGCTCCAAATTCTGCCTCCAGAGCCTGGGCCCTGCTCAGAGCCCTCCCTGCAGACAGGGACACCCAGGGCTGAGGGCCTCTCTCAGTTTCCTCATCTGGTGTCACCCATGCAGCTCTTTGAAAGCAGAGGACTGCTACCTTCAGAGAGACAAAATAAAAAAATCCATGCACAAACCCTCCAAAACTGAGAGCTTTCCACGTGGCCCATGTTGCAGCAGCCCTCTTATTAGAGGGTAAAAACAAGCTGAGGCACAGACTTCTTGTTTATCACAGCATGAAAAGGGCCCTGGTTTATTCCTTTTCGCAGCTCAGCCATCCTGACTCCAACCATTCACTGACTCTGCCTGCAGCAGCTCCTGCTGGAGGTTTCCCTTGCAGCCTCTGACTGCTGCTTATTCCCTGCTGAACTCTGACTGCAGGGATCAGTGTGCAGCCTCTGAATGCAGGTTTTACCCAGCTAGACTGTGACTGCAGGGATCAGTGTGCAGACTGTGACTGCAGCTTTTACCCAGCTAGACTGTGACTGCAGGTTCCAACAACAGGCCCTGACTGCAGCCCGACTGACCTCACAGAGTGATTCTCTCTCCCCAGGATCCTTCTTCATAATTCCCTCTTCCTCAAGGCTCCTCCTCCTTCATGACCCTCCTCACCAGCTAACCCCCTCTCTTTTATCACACTTATCTTTCATATATAGATAGATAGATAGATAGATGTATAGATTCTCTTTCTGTGAATACAGATGAAGCTGCTGGGTTTCTCCTTTTCTTCCTCTGGAATATTTTCTGTGTACTGAGGGAAATAAGGCAGTTCATTCTCTCTAGCTCTGGGTAGCAGCAGAAGAGGGAAAGCTGCTGGCTCCTCAGGCTGCCTGGAATACTCCAAGTTTGCTGTGGAGGGATCAGGAGAGCTTTAGGGGGCCCCTCCAGGGCTGGCACTGCAGGGAGCAGGAAGGAAGCCCAAATGTGCTCCTCTCCTGCCCTGGTGCTTCCTGCAGGGAGATATGGAAAACCTGCTGCCAATCTGGAGCTCTGAGGTCCACTCCTCCCCTTCTCCTCCTCTCGCTCCAGCCCCTCTGGCACTGGGAATAAAGCTGTCACTAAACGGATGAGTGTCCCTCGAGGGAGACCCTGCTGTGCCCTTCCAACACTTAAAGGGAGCACGGGAGAAAGATGGGAACAGATTTTTTAGCAGGGGGACAAGGGCAGATGGTTTTAGACTAAAAGAGGATCAATCCAGAGTCAGTGTGAGGGAGAAAGTTTCTGTTGAGAAGGTGCTGAGACCCTGGAATAGATTTCCCAAAGAAGCTGTGGCTGCCCCTGGATCCCTAGAAGTGTCCAAGGCCAGGTTGGATGGGGCTTGGAGCACCCTGGGATGGTGTCCCTGTCCATGGCAGTGGTGGGACTGAATGAGCTTCAAAGGTCTCCCCCAACCCAAATCATCCAGTGATTCTGTGATTTCAGTTTGGACTCTCAGCTTTCACCACCAGTTTCATAGAAAACACTGATTTTTTTCCACACAGGCCGCTTATTTTAGTGGTGCATGATGTAGTCAAATTCTGATTAGTTTACTATTCTGTTGACTGAGTTTCTATTTATTAACAAAAATTTCTCAGCTTTTCAGAGACGCACTTTTGATTTCAAGTTACTTCCCAAATGTCTCCTCCTTTAATTAATCATATATGAAATTAAGTTTCACTATTCAAAAACACCCTCAAAAACTAATATCTTAAAATATAGGCTTATCTATATGGCATCTATAATTATTTTCATGTATTTTTGTCACAAAAATGTTAATGTCAAGTTCAGCTTCCTGCAATAATTTAAATTTTCCTGTTGTGTTTTTTAAAGACTGCAACTGATAGCCATCTTTTATTGAAAGAGCACCAGTTTTGCAATTGAGTGACAATATGAAATACAGAGGGAACTGTTATTACTGAGATCATATTAGCTGTGAAGATACTATTTCTCATTGAAGGCCTTTAAAAGCAGTATTTTTTAGAAAGCACTACTATGGATAAAAAAACTTAAGTAATTAAACTTAATTAATAAGCAATATCCTACCTCATAAATGATAACTACAAGACACCACTTGAGTTCTGTGGTTGGCAAAGATACTTTATCAGAAGTTTAAATATCTGGTAAAATCATGTTTTTCCAGGATTTTTAATGTTAAATATCATTTATTTTGCAGTTTTAATGCAATTCACAGGTGACACAATGTTGCCTCAGTTTTTATCTCCCTCATAGATATTAGTGACTAGAAATAATCTAGAAACACTTGTTCTGTGGCATTTGCTTTGACTACTCCAATCACCATCTCTTTCCCCCTTTTCTACACTCAGCTTTTTCTGTTTCAACATCAGAAATTCGGAAGGCAAAGTTGTCCCATTAATTCAATTGAGCTCCTTGCTGTATGAACTTTATTGGCTTTAAGTGACTCATTTTGGAGTTTACGTGCATGTGTATGCTTTGTTTGCTTAGATCTCTTAAAAGAAACAAAATTAGCTGTATCTTGAACTCATAAGGCTTTTCTTTCATGGTTTTCCATGTAAAAGGAACTGAAGAAGACAAAAAAATGATTCATTTAACTGCATAATTAGCTGGGCAAAGGGGCCAGTGTTATTATTTCAGAGCTCTGAGGTTTGTGTGTCGGTTGCTTTTGGTCTATGACAATGACAGGACAGATATTTAATTTGTGTATGAGGTCATCAGCACAACTCTGGAGTGGAATAATCCCTTTTAGACAGGCAGTGTAGTAACAACTTTATTCACCCTGTTTTACCTCGTACAGCTTCTTGTGGGATGAGATAGAAGCTTCTCACTAGAACCTACATTTTTGTATCTGTACACTGGAGGAGGCAAAGACCACAAAAGTTCAGGGTGTATTTTGAAAGTTTTACTTTATCAAAGTACATTTGGATGATTTTACTCTCTCGGTGAACAGCAGTTGAAGTGGGAACTGCTGACAGCAAGGTGACAGGAGGCCCACAGCCACTGAAGAATTGAGAAGAAGATTTTAGGGTAGCAAATGTGGGATCTTAGACCAAAAAGTGGTTGTAGCCTGAAGTGAAAGACAAAAACATCTTTAAGGCATATGGGAAGTGTTGATAGCCGAGCCCAGCTGAAGAAATCAATTTGAAGTCCTTTATAAGCTCTTACATACATGACCTATCCATAAGTCACTTACAAGATCTGAAATTAGCCCTGTACTTAATGAACACGTGGGATTTATTGCTGGTTTTCTGTGTGCAGTGTGTTATTTAGTATCTAGTGCCTTAAT
This sequence comes from Cyanoderma ruficeps, assembly GCA_008694505.1. NCBI lineage: Eukaryota > Metazoa > Chordata > Aves > Passeriformes > Timaliidae > Cyanoderma > Cyanoderma ruficeps. Next base: position 379,084 of record VZDJ01000044.1, read on the forward strand.
TTTTAGAAAGTTTCCCTCCCACACTTTTAACACCTCTGGGAAGGCTGCACCTTTGGCTTTGTGTTTCAGCTTGGCACTGGGGGAATGTGACAGGAACAAGGCTGTTTGTCTTCTTCTCCCTTCCACCTCCCCAGAGCACTGTCAGCTGCTGTGGGGAGGGTGCCCAGGACCTTGCCATGGATCTTTGGTGTGTTTTATCTTCTTTATGCCAGGGTTGGGATTAAATGCTCGGGGCATATTTCTTGTTCAGGCTCAGATGTTTATTAATTCTTCTCTACATTACAGTCTCACAAACCATGAGTTCTACAGCAGTTCTAGCTAACAAAGTAAAAATGGCCCCTATCTCTCCCTCTGCAAGGCCTTTTAAGGATAAACTGTCCAATTAAGAAATGACACCTCAATTATTTTGACTTTTAACCCAATAACCAACCACCCGTGGCCCACAAAGCGGACTTTTCTATCCAATCACAAAACACCACCCAGACCCATGGAAAAGAAGGTGAAAAAGAAGGACTGGCCTTTAAAACCTTAAACTCTAAGTTTTCCACCCTGTGATGTCACACACTTCTATTCAAACTCCACACCCACAATCCCAGAGCTGTCACTCAATTTTGGAAGCCTTCTCGACGGCCTCAGGTCGATGCAGTGTTTGCCTGGGGGTCAGTGCCTGTCAGCACAGAAAGTCTGGAATTCTCAGTGCCCAGGGTTCCAACAAATGTTGTCCATAATTCCCTCACAAACACAGTGCTGGGTCACACTGGCTGCTAAGAGACTGAACAGGCCATATTTCTAACACGCTTATTCCATAATTTGGATGTCTTCTAGCACAAAGATTTTTAAGGGATTATTATGCTATGTAAAACTTGTGTTTATATTGCCCATGCTTGGGATTGTATAGGATCTGCATTTTCTATGTTGATAAGCATTTTCATGTTTGTTTTCTTCCTTAAAATGGAATGCAGTCCAGGAGCTGATGGACACAGCCTTTATTCCACATCCATCATATCATAGTAGCAGGAAGTAAACTCAGATAAATATTATTTGCATGAGCTTGGACTTTATTTTGGTTTGCTAATCTGACTAAATATCCAGAGGTTTAATTGCATTCTTCTGATCAGTAATGCTAATAATTATTTTAGTTTTATCATATTATTAGCCACTATCAAAAGAAGCCCATATGATTATTGCATTATATATAGTTATTAGTGGCCTGGAGAAACTAGTAATGTTCAACAGAAGCCTGATTTGATGGTATTTTTCCTCATAAACATAATTTTTTTTTATTAGATTAAACCTGAACAAGGAAAAAGAAAAACCTCTAAAAAGAGATAGATTTGGGGAGGATCAGGTGAAGCTGCCAGAAGTCTCAAACAAAGAACTTTTGTTTCTCTTGTAAAAGAATACTTGTTGGGAATAGTGTAAGGTATTATTTTTAACCTGTGATCAATAGAACTGCCAAGGACCGCAGTCATTTCAAATTCTATATGACTTGTTGGTTTGGGGTGCTTTTCCAAAATAAATATATTGCTGAGATTTACACACCTGTATTTTCTAGTTTCTGCTTGTGCTCTGTTAAATGCACAGTGCAAGTTCCAGCCTCCTGGTTACTCTGAATAAGTTTTTTTACATAGTGAAAAAATATTTCACACAGGTGACCTCAGTTTGATTTACTCTGTAACTCCTGGATTAAGCTTCTCTTGCAGACCAGATGTGCCCTTTTGAAAGGCAGAGTTCCCAATGTTCTGCTTGGGTTAGCTGAGGAATTAGATTTTCCATGAGAACCTGGAGTGCAGGAGCATCCCGTATTTTCTTTCCAAAACAGAACACCGTCCTACCCAGCAGGGCTTTATTTGGCTGCCTGTGGTCCAATGCCTGCTTTGTTTAATGCATTTTGTGTTGAGATTCACTGAGGTGGAGGCAGGCAGCAAAAGGGGCTCTCTTAGAATGTCTCAAGCCATCTTTTAAATTGGATTAAGGTGAGAATTGTGCTTTCCTTGGAGAATCCTCTCTTGGTCTGTGCCAAGAGCTGATGCTCACTCGGTGCTTAAGCCTGACCCCCCCCATGAGGTGAACAAAGCAAAAATTGTTTGGCACACTCTCCTCCTGAGCCTGCCCTCTCACTCGGGATAACTCCTCCTGAGCACGAGCTGGAGCAAGGATGGCACTTTGAGGTGTGTGACTGAAACACTCCCGTGGTGGGTTTCCCTGGGAGAACCTGGAAACGTTCCGTGCGGTTTGACACCGCTGTCGCTAGCCGAGGCTGGGCGTGTCCCACTTTAGGGACAGAAAGAGAGCGGGCCAGAAGCATTGTGAGGGGGAACAAACTCTCTTTACTTTATTTACAATCTAGCTCCATTTATACATTTGTACAGATGTCCAGAGATTGGCTACAGAGGTTGCTACTTCTCAACCTGGATGGTGGACATCACCATCAATCATTTCTTCTCTCAGAGGAGAAGAATGCAAACATTCTAAGAATAAACATTGTTTACCTGAAACTGTGTGAGAGAACTTCTGCACAGAGACAGAAGGCAGAAAACTCAGGGCAACACACCGCCACGGATCCGGGCTGGGCACTGGGATGTGTGACAGCCTCTTGGTCATCCATGGAGCTGCTGCTCTGAGCTGCTACAGCAGGCAGGGAGAGAAGGGGGAACAGGGCAGGGATGTGTCCCTCAGGCCCATCTCACACAAGAGGTCTGAGTGTCAGGAGAGATCTGGGATCTTTCTTCTCGTCCTTGGAGATCAGATTGGGTTGTAGTGTGCTCCCTGCTGTTCCCAGCACTCCCCTGCCTCTGTGCCTGAGCTCTTTTTGCTTTGCTGGTTGATATTTGCAACTAGGTTACCCAGTGCTTGCTGTCCTTCACAGCTGTAATTGGGTTTTGGTGATCCTGGTGCTTTTTTCTTTTTTTTTTTTAATTTTTGCCTAACTGCAGTGACAACCCAGATGCTCCAGCTATTTTCCATGTTAACTTACTGATAATACTTGCAACTGCAATAATGCAAAATCCTCTTTGTCATCTTTCAACAAGAGAGTTCTTTTTAGTCATTAAATCTGCTAAATGGATGGTTATCTATTTAAATCTGTTGCCAAAGTAATTAACCCTGAAGAGTAATTCCCCTGCCAAATCAAATCAGGGTTGGTTTATTCTGAAATTCTTTTTAAAAGACAGTAATTCCTGCCAGTAGAGACCAGGGCCGTTAGAGAGAATTCTGAAAGAGATTTTAGAGTTGTGCCAATTTCCTTCTTTCAGGCCCAGTGGTAGAAGCAGTTGAGTCACTTTTCCCAGTGTAGATATCCCCAGCAATCAGGGCAAGAGACTGTGTAATGATAAAGGTGTAAAAGGGAAAACAGCTCCTATTGGATAGAGAGCTTATCCCACCCCACACCTCAGCAAGACCCTGGTACATTTCTTAAAAGAAAAAATGAAATATGGAGTTAAAAACACAGATGAATATGGGAGGGGTTTTTGGTTTGGTTTTTTGGGTTTTTTTTCCCCCACAAAGGTTCGTAGCTCAGCTCTGAAGCAAAAATAGCAGAGGGGTGGAAAATTGCAACAGGGGGCAAGATGGCAAGGCAGGAGGTCAGTGGGGCCAGAATATCTGGAGACAGCAGTTGCTGGGCCCTGTTAAGGTTTTTCTCCTAAATTTTTTCTGGTTATGCAGATTAAAATACCATTTTTCAGAACTATGGCACAGTCAGGGATTTTTGAGTACGGAAACTTCCTGCTGTTTGTTTCTGCTGTGTTCCCAGGAAACACAGCTTAACTCATTGCTTTTGTAAATAGGCAAGATGATAGCAAAGGATTATTCCAAACAGAATAGCTGATGAATTGCTGATACCTGAGCATAAATATGCTCTTAAAGCCCTCAGGACTAACCTGAAGGGGAGTGCTCAGGCACTAATGGAAAGATGTCCTGAGCCTTCAGGACAATGTTGATGGCCTCAGTAGGCACAGGTTTTTCTTTAGCCCTGAAGTGAGTCCTGGGCTCAGGAATGTAATAAAAATTTTAATACTGGAGCTGTGGTTCTGCGTGCTTATAAAAATCCCAAAACACAAAACCTTCTGTTTCCCTAGAACACAAATGTGGAGTCCTGCTGGCTAATTGGAGGAATTCTCTCTAAACTTTTGCCTTTTATGTTAATTAACATTTTTTAAATTATAGCAGCCAAAGTCTAAAACTGCAATAGTTTTCAGATCATTTTCAGACTTGGGGGGGAAAAAAAAAATCTCTGGTTTTTTTTTTTTCCCCTCTTAATTTGCCCATGGGCAGGATGACATTCCCAAGGGAATTTTGTGCTTATAGTGCAATATGCAGCACAGCTACTAAAAGTGTCATGGATTTAATCATGTGTGCCTTTGGAAGGACATCAACACCGGATCATTGCCCTCCAAAAGAGACAAAAAGGGAGGAATAGCATGGGATTGCTCCGTTCCCTCTGGCTGCTCTCTGTGCTCCAGCCTGGCTGTAGAATTTTCCCTCTCCCTGATTGTGTGTGGCTGGAGAACACTTAAAGAGCAGGCAGCTGCTAGTGCTGACATTTGCACTCCCAAGGAGCCTCGTGCCTTGGTCTAGTGTTGATCTCACTCACAGTGACTCAGGCTGAGTGAAATCCTCAGGTTCAGTTCAGCTTCTTAAACCAGGCCTGGATTCCCTTCCTGGTTTTAATCCTGCAAAAGCTTTAAGGCTTTGAGCCTTGTTGAACTTGAGCACCGTAAGTCCTCAAAGGGCTGGGCCTGGATGGTCTAGAGGGTCACTTCCAACCCCATCCATTCTGTGATTCCAAATGTTTTAACTAAAAGATTTGGAATCAAGAGAGTCAGTTTGGGTTTTTTTTCTGGAGTGCAGAAAATCCGAGTCACTCACTGAGTTCATGGTGTAGGTAACCCAGGTCAGGGCCCTGTTGGAAGCAGCACAGGTGGCAGAACAGCTCTGGGATGTGTTGGCTATGTATACAGATGTGCTCAGCAGGGCAGACACTCTGCAGGCTACAGTTTTGGTTTTGTGCTTGCTTCAATCCACTTATCCGTGTCATACAAGGCCTCAGATCGCTGCAGAGGCCGGAATGACAAGCTTGGAAGACATCAGAGGGGACAGGTCCGTGGGTGAATCTCAAGACTGGTTTGAGTGCAGGTCCTGGAACAACCAGTGACTCCAGACTGAGACTGCACAAGAGAAAGACCATTGAAAAAGGAGTCCAATGGAAATGGGATGGAGCTCTGGCTCCTCATGGTGATTTCTACAAATCTTGCTAACTCATTGTTAGCTCAAGCACGTAGACCAGAGTCTCTTGAGAGACCATGACTTACCTTCAGGCTTCTGAACTCTTTCCATTTTCTTCCCCCAATCTGGAGTGCTTTGCCATTTTATGCTGATGTTTTTCCTTATTCTATTCAGTTGTGTAACAGAACAACTGGTTACATCTGTTCCTGTTCAATTAAGCTTTTTAGGTCACTTTCAAGAGGCCTTTCCAGAGTACTGGATCCATTGGTGTGGCATTGACTCAAACCTAAACCGGGGGATTTCACCATTTTGTCTGGCTGCACTTGCTATTCCATACAAAAGTAGACAAAACTGATGCGATTCTTTGCTAGGCTGCCTGCTCTCCTAATCTGTGTGATTATGAATTTGCAGTGCATAAGCCCACAAAAATAAAGTTAAAAGGATATGAAGGCTGCCTTTTGCTGCATTCAGCTGTGAAGAACTTAATTAAGTAGGTGATTAAGGAAATACAAATTGTAACTTGTTTTTATAGATATTACTGTGAGCTGCCATCTATGCCTGGAATGAGATTTATTCATGAAGATCTTGACTTCCACCAAATGTCTTCTACCGGCCTAAAAACACATTATTTAACTTTGGGATTTAATGTGATTTCCTTTATCCACATCCAGCACATAGCACAAAGAATAACTTCCCACCTTTGGTGTGAATGCAGTTCTTTCCTTGAGTATTGACTTTGGCCTTATCCCAACCTAATAAGAACACCGAAGAAATAGAAATGAAAGGTGTCACCCTTGGAAAACTACACATGTACAAGCAGTTTTAACTTGTGATTTCCATAGTTGTTAGCCCCTGGTTTTGACATTATTTTAGGCTTTCTTTATTTAAGGAATAACAGCCCTTCAAAATATGTCACATTTAAAACACGGGTGACAAAAGAGTTTCTATTTCCAGAAAAGAAATGTTGGGGTTTTTAGGTTTCTCTGCACCAGAAAAAATAATCATAACGTTAAATCTTGCATGTCCCAAGCTGTGATTTGGGGGTAGCTCATTTATTTTCACTGGCTTGTTTGGCAGGAGAAAGGAAAGTCTTCTGGATTCTATTTTAAACATTAGAATGCTATTGTGATTCTTGCATTTAATTCACTGCCTGGTGAGAAAAACACTGATTTTTTTTCCCTATCACTGTACTATATCAAGCTTTTAAATGCATTTCTTTGGTGCTCTCCTGGCCTGGCTAGAGATGTTTGATAAAATGTGCATGGGTTGATAGACAGACAGACCAAGGGATTGATTTATTTGGGTGTAAACATAATTTATATAGGTCTGTAGGTAGACTCCTATCTCCATCTGTGCATACATATATATCAGAGAAAGCAACACATTTTGTAGACAATACAAATTGCAGGGTTTAAGTTCTTCTAGAATTGTAGGAAGGCATTTCTGATGGTGGTCTGACAGCATCCCAATCTCCAGGATGTCAAGTTTTCAGGAGAGAACGTGCATGTTCATGGAGACAGCTGGTAGGTTCTAATAATGTTTGAGGGCTAAAAAACCTGAGTCTACTTAACAGCCTTCCAGTTTGCTTCCATTCCCATTTCCAGGGTGTAAATAGCATTTGAGCATTCTGAGGCTGACGATAATTTGTGCTGATGTTACTATTTTACAGTTAAAAAGGTGATGATTATGTTCTTCTGCTCTCTAGTTTTTACCTGTGCCTAAGCAGAAATGTCATTGAATTGCTTCATTTTTGTCAGGGCTTTCTAGAGACGATGATGTATTGAAGCGCAGCCTCAGCTGCATTTCTAAACTAACCATATGTCCATTGAAGGCTTGCATATGTTTAGCTAAGCTTGGTTGACTTGATCCTTAAGCAAGCCTCAGCAGCAGTTTATAGTAGAGTTTTAAATGGATTAAATGTGGGGAGATGCAGATAGTGGCTAAAATTGTTGATAGTAACCAGCTGGGGATAGAAGGAGCTGACCCCATGGACCCGCCTTTCAAATCTTGCTGGGGTTTAGAATGTGCAGCTTGACAGAGTGAGAAGACACTTTGAATATTCCCAGTTTGGAGGAGTAGGATGGTACCTAGTGGAGGTGGTTCTAGACTGCACATATTTTAGCTATAGCAACGCAGATTTTTGTCTCTTTACTCCTACTTCTAGTATTTTCTGAATACTCTCTAAACGCCCGTGCAGCAGCAGTGAACCTTGATTAAGTGATGGAACATAATTGAAGAAATTAATAGTAATTCAGTATACAAATGCCTGACCTAAAGCTGAAGTTAACAGCAAATAAATTATTATTGTCCCCAGAGTGTGTTTTCATTGTAGGTGTGGTATAAAGTGGGTATTCTGGATGTGGATGTTGACAGGGGAAACTTTTGATCTGCCACATCTTTATCAAGCAAGCTGAAAGGGAAAGCTGTCTTCAAAGCTGGTGGGATTTATGGCTGCCCATAGTTAACCTGAAGCTTGCTAGAGTTAGACACAGCCCGCTCCATTTTAACACTAAGTTTATAAGTATTGTGTTTCCTACTAATTGCTACAGGAACAAAACAACTTTTCTGAAAACCTAGACCTTTCCATGGTTGTCTGCAACTGACAGAGAATTCTGAAAAAGAGGTAGCACTGTAATTTTATCTGTGAGAAGCTGCTTTCAGGGGAGGTTTTACATTCTGTTCATGCACAGAGTGTTTTGCATGTGGAGGTTTTAGAATGTTTCTGTTGTCATTCCTTATAAAAAACCCCTTGTTTTCCAAATGGAACGTGCAAAGGCCTTAATTTAGACTACTAAATACGAATGATTGAATACATCTTGAACACGAGAAAATAACTCTGGCAGCATCAACTCTTCCCTTACCTGCACTGCTGGTGATCATGTTGATACCTGGTTTATGTTATGATTCAACAGAAAATCTGGGTTGATATTTCTTCTAATAGATCCTCTGCAGGTCAGGGATGTAGTGTAGAGCCTGTAAAATTATTTTCCTTGGGGAAAGATTTATGTTACTCATGGCTTAGAAACATCTCTTTTCAGTGGGTGGCAAGACCAGCCTTTGCTTTGTAAGGAAACAAAAATTTCAGCAAGAGCAGAATTTTTAGGATTGGCATCTTCAGGTTCCATCCATCACCTTACACAGCAGCAACAGGGAATGTCAGGACATTCATTGGTCTGGAGCTGGACTTTGGGGAACTGTTAATTTTTTTGCCGTATTGAAGCTGTGGGGATTTATTTCATTGCAGCTTTTGAGCCTCATATTTTTCTGTAGGGAAAGGAGCTGTGTTGAAACCTTGAATTGGCAGCTTTTACTTTCAGCACTCAGAGGCAGGTTTGAGTTTCACTGCTGGATTTTTTGGGTTGATTTTACCATTCCCCTGAGGCAGGTGTGGTCTGTGTTCAGGGGGTCTCGTGTGTTCTAACATTTTGCCAAGTGTTCAGAGAAAACAACTTGTCTCTATGTCCTGGAGTGAGATATTTGCTGCAAAGAGGGAAGGATGGAGGGAACAGAGGCATCTGAGACAAGTTTCTTCACTGCTGTATGAAAGAAATCAGGCTTCTTCGTTCTTTGGGGATAACTATTAAGATGAAGGTGGGTTTTGCAGTGATTTTATTGATAAAAGCCAGGTAGGCATGGAGCTGCAGAGGAACATACAGACCATCCCTAAAGCAGGTTTCTAATCTAGGAAAAGGAATCAAAAACGTTCCTTCATGTGTCAAGTACTTCAGACTTTCCAAAGCTGAAGCTGACAACGAAATGCTTATTTCTAATATCCATTTCTCGGAACCTGACTGCTACTGTGGCAGTAGTTCCACTCAGCTGCCTAATTTCATGTGACTTCTCTGGAATATTATAGCCTTGATTTTGAAGCTAGGAGCTCTGTTTCTTCTATTACCAAGCAGCCTGACTTAAATCATTTCACAGGAACAGAAAGCTTTTTCTCTAGAACTGAATCTACAAGTCCAAGCACGTTAGTACCCTGATAGAAAAAGGGGGAAAAATTTAAACTGGTATTTCCAGAATAACTTTTTTTCCTAGGAAAATACCTTACAGACATTTCCTTGAATCCTGGAGATGCCATTTAATATTGATCTACATTTTAACATATTTTCTTGATCTTTTCACGAGGAACTTGATATTTTTTTTTTGTGCTTCTCACAATTATTTGCCATTTTATGGGAAATGGAGAAGTAGGGGACATGAATGAAATGCACATCTGTTAATGGATTATGGAATTTCTGCATGTCAATGGAAAAGCCTGTGTGTCTTTTTGCTTTAGTCCAGTGACCACACTAGTAGTTTAAAGGAAAGTAGTTATGAACTTGTTTTTGGAACAACTGGCTGAGGTTTGGATTGTTCCTGTGGTCTTGTTAGAACCCCAGATTCTTCTTCCACCCATCCAAGTCCTTTGTAAAATTGTGTCATTAGATTTAGCTCCAAGCCTTGTTTTCCAGTGAGTGCAGAAACGCCAGCACTAATACTTGGGTGAGCCTCGAATTTGAACAGAGAACCCCTGCTGCTGGTGTGACGTTCCTGCTCCAGTGCCTGTTGTGATGTTAAAGGTGTTCCACAGAATAAATTCGGTGTTTTCTCCCCTGTCCCGCAGCATCCTCAGTGCTGTGATCACAGCAGCCCGACGGGGACAGCTCTGCCCCATCCTTGACATTGACACAGCGGCCACATTTTCGGTGCAGTTGCCACTTTGCTGACGTGAAGGAGCTTTTGTTTGCTCAGTGAGTGTGAGCTGTTTGCTCAGGGATGATGCTCCGGAGGCAGCAGAAAAGCTCCTCTTATCAGCATTTCCCATCTCCCTGCTGACGCTGCGCTGTGAACCCTGTAATGCAGCACACGCAAAATTAAGCTGGAAATTAGAGGATAATGGAAGAATTTTTAGGGAGAGTGCAGCTCAGTGGTGGATTCGAGTCTGCTCCATGCTGCTGTCCTGGTAGGTTTAACAGAGGTTTGTGTTTCTATCTCTGTGCAGGAAGTAATGGAGCGTGAACTAGAGCGTACAGGAAAACAGGAAAACCTTCCCTGAACTCAAAACGCTTTTCATTTTTGTGGGAAAGGATGAGGGCAGGAAAAGCTTAAAAGTGTAAGAACCAGGTGGTGAATTGGAAGGTGTCATATGAAGCAGTCTATATTTTCATACCATCGAGTTTATAAATAAATGATGAAAAGAATTATTGTAGGTGTAGAGGAAAGGATTACAGGTGACCTTGCCCCTGATAAGTCGCAGCTGTACTAATTACCAAAGGAGAAGAATAGCCTTGCCCTTAACGGGTCACAGCTGTGACTAATAAAGATAATAAGTGTGGTAAAAGGGGTGGCTTGGCTGAGCATAGGGAGAATTTGGAAGAAGGAGATACCAAAGGAGGACCTGGAGGAAGAGGAGCTCTGAGATAGAAGGACTGATCTAGGGAAACATGAAGAATGAAACAAGGAAGAGAGTTGCTGCTGTAAAAGATGTGTTATGAGGTCAGTCTGGGTCTGGTGGGGTTGGAGCCTGCAGTCATGGCTGAGCTGGGTAAAAACCTGCAGTCAGAGGCAGTGAGGAAATCCCTGCAGTCACATTCCTGCAGGAAATAACCAGCAGTCAGTCTGTAGTTGGACCCTACAGTAGGAGCTTGCTGCAGCCAGAGTCAGTGAATAGTTGGAGTCAGGATAACTGAATTGCAGAGAGGAACAAACCAAGACCCTTTCCACGTTATTAAATGAGAGTCTGTGTCTTGGCTCATTTCTACCCCTAATGAGAGGGCTGCAACAAATTATCTGAAGCTCTGCTCCTATCTGGACAATGACCTGTTGGTTTATAGCTGCATTACTGAGGGTATGTAAAGTTCCTAGATGACTTATTGGTCTTATTGTGCTTTTTGGTATTTTTTCAGAACACAAGCAGGCAGTAGAGATTCTAAATTGGAGCTGCAAACAGGGGTTTCACTATGAAAGTTCAATTTCCAGTCCCACTGGATGGCAAAAAAAATCCTCATTTATGGTGAATTGAACTCAGTACGTGTGAGCTGGTTCTTCTCTGCTTGTGTGACATAATCAGGGGTGTTTTGAATACACTTGGGATGTGCTCTGTGTGTGTTACAGATCATGCTACTTTCCACAAAGCCTATTTGCTTGGTATGAAATATTTACACATCATTCCACACAAAGATTTGTTAGTCATACATAATGCAGAGTGTTGGGTCTTTGGCTGTGTTAGCATCTGCCATCTTAGCTAGCAGTAGGCTTGCTAATTTAAATATTTTAATGAATGAGTCACAACCTTTGTGTAAGAGCGCCAAAATTATAATTGTCGTTTTATTGTATCCACCCATGTATTTTTAGCAAAAACCCCCTGGTTTTAGTGATCAATGTGAGGTATTCAGCAGAGTTGCATGTAGGACCCAGCTTGTAAACCGGTGGAATTCACTTTAATAAATGTGTAGGGCAGATATATTTGATAATAAATACCCTTGTACTGTATTTTCGTCAAATATATTAAATTTTCTGCTTTATCGTTTGACCTTTGGATGGGGTTGCAAATTGCTGATGGGTGAGATTTGAAATCCTTCGTATCTAGATCTCATGTGTACAGTAGCTTTTTATTCAGAGGCCATTTTTCCCTCTGCTACACACAGGAATCAAGGAAAATGTTACTTCCGAATGCAGCAATCATCCTTTTAAGCCTCCTGAGCCTTAGAGGTGCCACCAGAAAATTTGCTATACTTGTAAATAGGTACAGCAAAGCCTTCACTGTGATTAGCATGGATTCGACTGGAAAGGGATTTGTACAACTCTCTGTTATTTAGGACTGGTGATGTAAGAAAAAACACTTGTCACAGTCATTATCTTACAGCTGAACAGCAGAAGAGCCAACAAGTAACACCTGGAGAGGAGCCAAAATTTTAGAAAGTGCCTTTCATGCTGAACAATCAGGTCTTATTGGCTTGAGCTGTGGTATCTCAAGGATTTTTCCAAAGGATTTTTTGTCTCGTTTCTGTTGCACAAGTATGGAAGAAGCCTGTTTGTCTGGGAGCATCAGGGTTTTATTCTTAAGGATGCTTGCTGCTTAATTGGTTTCCTTATGTTCTGATGCATAATTATTCCCTCATACCCCAATAGGTTTTGATGCCCCACTTACTTTAATTGTGAAGTACCACAGGCACTGCATAAATAAAAATAAATATCCAGAGGCAATTTATAAATGCATCTTTACCCTTAGTCTGCACAAGATTTAGGAGTCTTGGAATTCTCAGGCAAAGCATAGTTAGAAATCCTGCTCTCAGCTGAACAGTCAGGCTGTTTTATGATAAAATGATTCTGTCAATCAATAAATATTATGTTGTTGCAACATGAACCTATACAATATTGAGGAATCCAACTAAGATTTGTGTCTGTACTTTTTTTTTTAATGGATGGGCAAAGTATAAGCAACAGGTCTGCTTAGAGCCATAAACAAAATTCTTTCTTTGCAAACACGTGTCTGATAGGGAGATCAGACCTCAGGAACAATGTGCATCATGTAAAGAAAACTCACATTTTATTTATTTATTGAGTTGTTCCTTTTAGCATGTGGCAGCAGGTTTGATGATGACAATATGTGTTCTGGAGAGCAAGCTTAATTAGCTTCTGAAATTATGGTTCCCTTGGTAGCTACTTTCTTTTTTTTCTTTTTTTCTGATGCTGGGAGAAGAAAGATTCTGGCCTTGTTGCTCGTCAAAGAACGCCAGCAGGGAAAAGATTTGGTTTTTATTTGCAAGTGCTTTTTGTGGGAGATAACTGGCTAGGACTCCAGACATCTGCTACAGAGTAAAAGTGAAGAGGGGTTTGTGCCCTATGGCTTGAATTCCCCCATTTCTGGAAGGAAAGTTTGCAAACCCTCATGGATTTTATATCTGGGTATGTTACTGTGTTAGAATTCTATGGGAAAGAGGAAAAAAAATGTGTTTTAGGAGCAGGAAAAGACCTGCTGAGGAGGAGGAGAGGATGGTGGCCTTGACTTCTTCACTGGTTTCTCCTCTTTTCCCTGCCTGACCTGCTTTGGTTCAGTGCAAGGGGGGTTTGGGTGTTTGCTTTTGCGATCTGGAGCTCACTTCTGCAGGAGCCTGAAAAGGTTCAGTGCTGAAGAAGTGCCCAAAGTAGGCTCAGAATGTGTGCACTGGGTCTTGCTGGCAATTAAATAGAACCAGTGGTGCGATTGAGACACTCTGCTTATCTCTAGATCTTTTGTCTTAACATGAAATCTTGATTCAAGGCCCATTTGTCTCTATTGCCCCTGTAGAGAATTGCTTTGACACATCTGAGGGCTTTAACTCTTTCTTACAAACAAACTCACTAAATTTTTATGTTGGAGAAGTGATATTTATGTTACAGTGACTGTATTTATGTGACTGTAGGAAATACACTGCACTTGGGACTCATCACAGATATTCATAAATTAAACCTTGGGTTGAAGATTTTGTGATGTTGAAGATTTTGAGAGTGGTGGTTAATAAATGAGAAGGTTATTATTAACCAAGCAGGTGAATTTAGCTATGTGTAGCATCTATCCTGAGGACTCAGAGTTTCCTCTTATGCGGGCTTAGCGTTGCACATCTCATTTTAAAGATGATTTTTCTACCTTCTATATTTACATCCCTTCATCAGTACGAATTTCACTGGACAGAAACAGTTTGTGGCACGGTACCAAACATGTGTGAGTTGTGTGAGAGGGTGGCGTTCCCCCTCCTGTTCCAAGTACAGGCTTCCTGCAGCCCAGAATCTGTAATTTAGCAGAGGAAATTGCTGGCCAGTGGGATTATTGCTTCATATGCTTACAGGAATAAAAGCAAAGGGTGAGAAAGAAGGGGCTGAGAATTTAAACTACCTCCCATTTGTTTGGAGATGAGAGGGAGGAAAAAGGGAGAAGTAAACCCTTAAGTTCATATTTTAAGTGATGCCTCCTTGCCACTCCTACATGGGTTTCTATGGAAACAGAAGCAGAAACTGGGCCATTGGCAGCCAAGAATCCATTTACACTTTAAATTTACTGCTTGAGCAGCCATGCAGTTTTCTTGTCCAAATTAAATCATAATGGAGTAACACATGCTAAGTAAATTTGGGGTAAGATGAAAACAGCAAATATTAAACATCTTCCACAGATATTCCCAAAACCCTTTCACCTTTTTTTCCTGAAAGATCAAGTGACAGATCAGATTATATTTTATAAAGAAGATACTTTCTTGTGGCTTTACAAATATGCATTGGAAATCTATTAAGCGGGTAATTATGTTCTCTCCATTAATTAGGAATGTGGTTTACTCTTTTAGGCAATGTGGCCATTTCAGTGCTTGGGATGCACAAAAAGAAAACCAAGTTACACTTTCTTTACTGCTCACACTCTAATAAATTCTGTGGTGAGGTTCTCAGGCACTGATACAGCTCATGGATGTTCTGCAATCACAACTGGTATTTATTTAAGCCTGATTAGAAGATAAGGCCAGCTTAGATGGGGTCTTGAGCAACCTGGTCTGGTGGGTGACATCTCTGCCCATGCTTGGATGATCTCAAAGGACCCTTCCAACATAAATCATTCTGTAATGCTATTATAAAAATGCTGCTAGTGCTTGGGATAAAACTATTGTCAGATGCTTGCCACTATTAGAAACTTTGCTCAAGTAATTAAGCACTTGCTGAAGCTGTTTGAGTTGTTTTCTGTTTTGTTTTCCTCTTATTTATTTAATTTTTTTTTGAATTCTGGTGATCTTTGATTAGAAAAATGATAGTGCTCCTGTGCTTTTGAGAAAGAAGTTTTCTTTTGAAAACGTACCTAAATTATGTGTTAGAGAACTGTTTGCCAGTTCTCTAACTGCATTTTCTGAAACCTGGTGGAAATCCCAGACATTTTTCTCCAGTGCTAATGAAGCTGTGTGGTGGGTACACCTGGAGTCAGGGAGCAGTCGGGGCTGAATCACAGCCTTAGGGATGGGAATTGGAGAGAAACATGGGTAACCCAGGAAATGCACCTGTATGGCGGGATGAGTTAAGGAAGGAGAGAGCCTGAATGAGGGGAAGAAATAGGAAGGAGGGATAAAGAGAAATGGGATGCATCATGAGGACTAGAACGGGTGAAATGCTCAAATAACAAAGAAAAGAAAGTAGGGATGAGTGTAGAAAAGTGGGACTGAGGATAAACCGGGAAGACTGAGTGGCAGAAGATGGAGGCTAAGCCTGTGCTAAAAATCTGAGGAATGGAGAATTGGCAACAAAGGTGATTCTAGAATGAGAGACTGCCTGGGATAAAGTTTGGTATGAAGTACCTTCAGAGGCTGAAATGCCAGGGAGCAGTTTAGCCTGTATTTGGGTTCTCTCCCAGCCTCTTGCCACCTTTTCCCTGGGGGCTGGACCAAAAAGAGAGCTGCAGTCCCCACAGGGCTCTTCCCTCAGCCCTCTGACAGGGTTTCTAAAAACCTACCAGTGCCATGGATTTCCTGCATGGGCCTCAGCATGATGAGTGAACTACAAGAATTTGTTTTGCCTTTGTGAACCTCATTCCCATTCATACTTAATTTTTTTTTTTTTCCCTGAGCAGTTGGTGGCTTTTGGGTCTCACTGACACCAGTGAAATATGCCAGTCGTGAAGGTAGCGAGTGCTGGCAGGCAGAGCAACTGTTTTGACAGACCAGGAGATGTGCAAAGAAAGTGTTCCTCCATTTTTCTCCGGCTCCTGGTCAGGGATAAACACTTGTATGGCACAGGGAGATTCTGCTGTGTGGGAATTCCAGAGCTGCTGCTGCTGTGGCTGGTTGGTTGTGGAGCACATGGAATAATGCTGCTCTTAGAAAAAATGGGAGGGAAAAGCCAGAAGCACCCAAAGTGTGGAAGGAAAGAAAGACCAATCCATGTAGATGAGAAGAAGGGAACTCATTAAATATGTCCAGCATCAGTCACAGTGAGTTAGAAATGTTTTGAGGGATGAAAGGTGAGGATGACTTTACAGGCTTAGAGCCACCTGAGCTCTGAGTCAGAGGGGGCTCGTGGCAAGGGCAGATAGATTTGTTAGGAGAAAATCTACAAAGCAGTGTTGACAGCTGAAGGAGGCAATACAAGCCTGTGTTTGAGGAATAGAAAAGAGGCAATTTATTGTTATTGCTGCTGAAACAAGTGGTACAGCCAGAGTCTTGCTGAAACGGGTATGACACGGTGTGAAAAATGCTGCAAGCCATTGCAGCTTAGGTGAGCTTCAGTGGGATTCCTCAGGAGAAATAACTCAGAGTCATGAAGCGGTTTTGAATGTAGTTTTAAAAGAATGATAGTGCTAGCAGAGGCTCGGGGTATTTTATTTTCTTGAGGACGAGATGGCAGCTTTCTGTGGGGACTGAGTATTGCCCAGACACCTGCAGGACTATCAGCCATCAAAATCAAATGTGCAAAGCACATTTAAAACTAGGTAGTCAGCAAAAGAGGCTGCAGAAATCTGTAGGATTTGGGGTGGGGGAATTAAAAAAATATGCACCCCAAATACCAACAGGAATGAACATCTAACACATTCATGCCTCTCCCAACCACTTGTTCTTTGAGCCTGGAGAGAAAAGGAGTGCTTTGTGCCAGAGTTCTGTGGGGTGCACGTGGGTGATCAGGTGCTTGCTGAAAATGAGCCTGGCAGTCAAGCACAGAGCTGGTAAACAGCTTGGATTTCACAGGAGTCAGAGGATAGGCCAGCAGGAAAGATGAGTGGTGAACGTGACATCTGTGCTCAGAAAATGTGAGGCAGCTGCTGGTTTTCTGATGGACAATTCCGTGGGAAGTTTTAACCCAGGATTTAAAAAAGATAGATGGGAACCTGAAAGTGAATGGGAAGCAAATGGGAACTGGTATAAATGGATTTTTTTTTTCTTCATGCTGGTTTGGGAAGACTAATGGCAGAGATTAGCTGGTTTTTTTTAAACAAGATTAATGCAGGAGAGTCAATCTGTTTGGTTGGAAACAAAATATTGCTTTAGCATTCCACAGGAAATTATTATTAAAGGTGGAAAAGAATTGGCTAGGAAGATGGCTAAGGGGTCAACTGCAAGCAGCTGTGAACAAAATACAATTTTCAGGATGGATAGAGATTAATGATTTTGTGTCATGATTAGAAGATATTATTAGATGTTCGCTCATTAAATTTTGGCTGATGTGAAACTGAGAGGATTTTGCTCAGATGGAGGAAAACTGATCATGCAGGGCAAATACAAAGGACTTGCCAGCTGGTTAGGTGGATATGGTAAAGTTACAGGGCACTGGTCAAAGTTGTGTCCCAGTGATGAGAATGATAAATTGGGGGTGGTGGGAAGAATTTGGAGCTGGAGATACTGGGCCGTGAGGGGGGGCTGCAGCTGCAGAATCAGGGAAGCAGCAATTCCTCATAAAAACAGCTCAGTTTCTGCCCTGATGCCCTCTTTTTCTCAGTCCAAATTCTGAGAAAAGGCCTACGAGTTGCTTGGTCTGTGCTATAAAGGAACTTCTTTCTTTCTTTGTTTTCCTTTTTTTTTGGAAAATATGCTTTCAATTTAAGCAATGCTAAGCCTACAAGTCCTCAGAGCACTGTTGTGCTCCTGAAAGGGCCTTTAGGTCCCTCCTGCTGCCAGCGGGGGCCTCCCCACACTCTAGAACCCACTAGTAGACACATTTCACTTCTGTGATCATCTATTTCCCTGTCAGCAATAGAAGTAGAGATTTTCAGGGATGCTTCCTTTTCATTTAGAGGTTCAGCTGCCATGGAATGCAAAATGTGAGCAGAAGGATGTGCCCAGTGAGGCCCGGGCCTCAAGGACGTGCGCAGTGAGGCCCAGGCCTCCTTTTGGCAGTGCTGAACGTCCCCTGCTCCCACAGAGGAAAACTTCTGTGCTCTCAGACCAGGAATTCACTTTCCCTGCTTTTAGGCTCCTGTTGGAAATTTCAGCAAGCTGAAGCTGTGACTAAGAGCGATTGTGTGCTCTGGTGGTTTGCCTCTCTCGCTGAGGCTTGTCTGATTCCCATCGGGGAAGTGTGGGACATTTCACTTTCTCCCAAGGCTCTAAAAGGGGTGACTCATTCCTCCCCTTTTGTCTGCTCCTTAGCCAGGTTCGCCTTCACCTCGTGCTTCAGCAGTCTTTTGCACAGAGCTTGTCAAAAGGGTTTTAAACTCTGAGTAAACTCGTCAGGGAGGTTCAGCCATCTACATTTCACTCCCCTCACGTGCTCCAGGGTTGGAGTAGACGCACGCTGGGGTTTTTCTTTCCCGAGGATGCGGCCACGCATCTAAGCACGGGTTTATCCTTAATTATTTTAATAAATTTTCTGGTCTCAGGTGAAGCAGAGTGTACTGGATGCTGAGGGTGGAGACAAGCACTTTAAGCTGGAAAAACCCTGGAGTAGGGCAGAATTTTAATCCGTGCATATCTTTATTATCTTTATTCCTGCATATTTCAAAAGACTTTCACTTGTTGCTTCCCTGGCTAGAAATGCTGTACACTGTATACATTGGAATTGAGGAAATACAGACCATACAAATTTATTCCTTGTGTTCAAAACAACTTCTGATCCTCATCTTTGCATCTCGACAGAAAAAAAACATATATATATATAATTTTTTTTTTAGGTTTATGGCTGTTTTTCAGTTGGTTTTCTTAAGCAAAAAAATAAAATAAACACAATTCTATGAACATGAGACACAGGAACACATTAATTTGATTCCATCTGCTGAAGAATTTTTGTGAATTTAATTGCACCCCGGTTCTTCCCAACACATGAAGACATATGTTCCTAAACTAATTGAATATAGCTTCTGGTCTTGGCAGGGGTTCAGTGCACTGTTGAATCAACAACAGTATTAAGAATTATTTCAGTTGTAGTATGTTAAATGATCTCTTCACCATTTTCAATTTGGAAAATCCTGTGACAAAATGAAATATAGGCTCATAAAAAAGCTGGCTAAATACCCCAAATTAGATACTAGTTGCCAAGAAGCTTTCTGATTGAAATGTTTTTGGTTGGGTTTTTTTTGCCATTTTTGTGTTTTGGCTGTAAATTTTATATTGCAGCTCCTTTCAGGTGCTTTTGTTAGATTCATAAATGTGGCTGCTGTGGCCTTAAACTCCTCTCTTGTATTTCTAAATGAAAAATATTTAAATGTCATCAGATTTCTTATCTGTGAGATCATCGAGCTGGTTATCCAAAAGTGCTGAAAAATCTGCTTCCAAACCCAGATCTTGATAAAATTTACCAGCTCAAGGATCTCATATCCACATAGAATGCTTTCTTTTCCTCTTTTTTTCTCTGGTGTTCACCTCCTCACTCCTTCAGCTGAGTCTTGTGGCTGTTGACTCTTCCTGGACCTGTGTGGTCTGACAGACTGACAGCAGCATGACTCGCCTGGAGTAAGCCAGGAAGATGCAGAGTGGGGAATTTGCAGGATCCCTGATCTTTCCCAGCAGGTTAATTAGGGTCCCTGTGTAATTCCAAGCGTGTGGCATCAGCAGGGAGAGGCTGAGCCCAAGCCAGGCTGTGTGCTTGCTGCTGCTGTGGTGAGGAATTTCAATAATCTGTCCCAGAGCCGCATTATGCAGATGCAAGTGTGTTATTGAAAGGGAAGAAATAGAAGTAATTGCTTCCTGCCTCTGAGAGGGGATGCACATCTGAAAGTCGAGGCACATGTTCTGACTTTGTGGTGAAGTTGCAGGAATTTTATTCAGTCAGTGCCACTGCCTGCTCCAAGCTCCAAGTTGGAGAAGTGCAACCCAGTGCTTTGCATGTCATGAAACTGAAAAAAAATCACATGAATGCAGCTGAGTTGTTTTTTTTACTGTGTACTGTCTCTCAGCCCAGTGTTAAGTTAGCTTGAATAAACATATAAAAACCTGCTATTAAATATGGTATTTATAAAGGCTGGGAGGTGCTTTTAGTGCTTGGTCACTTCACAGGGTTGGTGAAGCTACAAAAATGTCCTGTGTTATATTTATCTGCCTAAATGCTTATGGACTGGGTTGTTTTCAGAACAGATTTAAATAATTCATCAGGTCTATCTTTTACTTATGAGTTAATAATCCTTCCTTGCACAGAATCACAATGCATGTTGAAAAAAATTCCTTCTGGAGCTAGGAAAAATGCCTTAAAACTTCCACACCCCTGAGAGGACACACAGGAATTCATCTGTGCTTTTTTACTTATAATTAATAGGCACAGGACTGTGGTTCACTGCTGGGTTAATGGTTGGATCCCATGATCTTAGCAGGCTCTTCCAACCTAAATGATTCTGGGATTTCTGGTGAAACTTCTGTGAAACCCACTTCTCACTGATTTAATTACCCTGGTTGAGGAGTATTACTAATTCCCGATATTACTAATTCCATGGCGACAGCTTCCAACCCAAAAGGGAAGAAAGAATTGCAGACTAAATTCCAAGCTTCTTTGTGGATGTCAGGGAGGTATCCAGTTGTGTTCTCTTGCCCCAAGGAAGGATGAAACTGTACCTAATGAAACAACTTGGCATGGAAATGAACTGAAAGCCTTGAAGGGCTTGAAGCTCAGGCCCTGAAGTGTGTGGATGTGTTCACATACTAGAAATAATATATAGAATATAACTTCAAAGTAGCATCTCCGAGGGAAGAGGGAGGGAGGAAGAGTAATACACTAATAATTCTCTTTATTTGAAGGTTAAAAGGGTGCTGAAGCAGAAATTGCAGTGTTCAGTGCATCCTGTTAAATGACAAATAACCTCTTCTGTGTCCTGGCTTTTTCCTCCATAACCAACCTTACCTTTCTCCTCCTATTACAAGTGTGGATGTAACTCACACGTTATGTGAGTAGAAGCAAAAGAATTTTATTGCACTGAATTTTATTTTTCCTTAAGTGCAAGCAAGAGGAAGATACAGCAGGAAGGGATGTAAGCACATTTATTCCCAACTCTTTTAGATGAGACCTTAAAGGAATCCTCTCTTAGGTATCTGTGATATAGTGGTCATCAAATCTCCCAAAAATTCAGGCTTGAAGGTTTCTCACTGCCCTGTCTGGGATAAACTTGCAGAGGAAAAGTTGAGAAAGGAGCCTTTTCCTTCTCAGTGCTGTGTGTTTAAGCCCAGCAGTTGTAGTAAAACTCAGTGCTGCAGGTTTTGATGTTCTGCCTCAAAACATTGAATTTTAAAAGCAGATATTTTTAATTTGAAAGGTGCATTTTGCAGCACCAGCACAGCCAAGTGGTTGAGTTCATGGGAGGCAATTGGCATGAGTGCTGTCTGTGTACAGATGCTGTCCCTGAGCGCTTTGAGCCAAGATCATTTCCAAATTAAAAGGGAATTTTAGAATTTTAGCTAAAAAAGCACCTGCATGCTGCTTCTTGAATCAGCAGCAGCTGCAACCTCTTTGTGTTATATGTTTCCCTGCATCTGGCCTGGCCTGGCCCTGCTCTACATATTGATTCATTGAACCACTTGTAATAACAATAAATAGTGTACATTTGAAGTGGTATGTGCATGGTTTTCCTTCCTACCTGAATTAATGAGACCTTCCTCTGCCACACTGATGCCACCACTTGTTTCCCTTGTCACGTTCTATGAGAGCTGTCCACTGGTATGATTTAGAAATCCATTATCTTGGTTTTCCAGCAGCTTAAAAACTGGCCTAGTTGTGCAAGAGGAGTGTTAAACCCAGAGATGGTTGTATCCTTTTTATTAAATATAGGATAGAACCAATCTAGTTCCAGAAAGTAGAATTTGTAGAGATTACTTGGATTTTTTTTTTTTTTTGCCTTTCTTCGGTGAATTTTAAGAACTCTGGTGTCTTACTAATGCAACCAGATAATTCTGAGCAAAAGAGCATTGAGAGCACAACAACTTCCCTTTAAAAGTGATGTTTTTGGGAGTTTCAGGATTGGATTCTGGGTGGTTGCCTCCCAAGCAGTGTCTGTTACCTGGCAGTCCAGTTTGCTGAGAATATTTATTTGGTCTCACCTGGTGCCTTGGGCTTGTTGTTTTTAAATCACCGTGTCGTGAATGGATTCACAGATTAATTGTGTATCTCTAATTCACAAAAAAAAAACCCCAAATCCTGTAATTTTTTTTTTTTGGCCTAGCTTGACTAGATAGATGAGAATTAGATAAACACAAAAAGAGGCTGTTGTTACCATGCCACAGCTCCTATACTACATGGAAGCTGTTTATTTTTTGCTTTGCATTTAAAGAAAAGTGATGTTTAAAAATCTTGTCCAGCTGCAGAATGTTTATTCAGCATCTGAAGGTCTCTGCATTGAATATGCATTAGCAAGTCACAAGAATTAATAATTTACAATAGAATACAGATAAAATCATTGGGCTTCTACTCAGCTGCATGCAAATTTAACTTCATCCACACAAGCAAAATAAAAAGGAAAGAGAGGCTGCAAGACAAATCTAAGAACTGCACAGGGATTGGCTCCATCCGTCTTTATTCTCTGTGGTTCTGGAGCAAAGAGATAAATAGGAAAAGCCACCAGGAAAAAATATGAAACTCTCTTGGTTTTGAGGGGAAAGGAAGACAGGACTTTTTTAGAAAACACTTTAAAATAAATATTGCTGTTAGTTACAAGTGTACAGAGCATCTAATTGTCTGCGTGCATTTTCCGTGCCAGGAAGTTAATGGAATTAAATACATAACTAAATTTTGAACTGAACCAGATTTAATTTATGGCCCTTAATATTAGAAAATTTAACTGTGCTCAAATGGCAACCTGAAAATCTAATCCTTTGAAGTATGAATTCAATTCTGCAGAAACCAGTTAATGGAAGGGCTATATAGATAGGGCCAAGTGCTTAATATCACCTACAAAAATGTGCTATTTTTGGCCGCTCTTCTGTAGGTACCTTTTGAATTTCTGTCCCCGAGACACTACTTAAATCCCTTTTCTGTGCCAAGAACAGACCATCTCAGTTTTCTTTCTCAGTCACAGGTAATCAGCAGGAGAAAAATTCAGTGGCATGCTCCCCTTCTGTCCTTCATCCAACCAATCTTAACTAATGTGGGTTTTTATCACCTACTTTTGGAGAGAAGTTTCCATAGTTTGGTGACTCCTCTTTTAAATTCGGGGTCAAATAGCTGACTAAGGATTTTTTGATGCTTAGAATTCCAAGTAATAATAAAATAATTTTAAAAAATCAGCACTTTGGCTACGTAATCCAAACCCAATTTTCAACCTGCTTTTGAATAAGGATGCATCTCAAATGGTTGAGATCTACCAACCCCTCCACGGGGAGAGATTGAGATAAAAAGTTGTGCTTCTGAGTGGTGAGGAATTCTGGCAGATTACAGAATACTGAGTATTTCTATCATGGCATTTTGCTAAAAAATTCCATTGACACAAACTGTGTCTCAGAGACTCAGGCAAATCTCCCCAAACCTTCACGTAGTTCCTACTTGCAGCAAGGTTTTTACTGCCTTGTTTCCTGTGGGGAAAACGCTCATTAAAACTCCATTTAATTTGGTGTTAACGATGCCATTAGCTCCTCCACATGTTTCGTGTGAGTCCTCCCCCACATCTGCATTCTTTCTCCCAGTTTTCCACCATTCACTCTGTCTGTCCCCGAAGTCTCTCCTGGTGTGTTAATAAACATCAGGCACAGGACCGCGAGTGTCTTTTGTAGGTTCAGAGGAAATGGTAAAATGTGGGCACTGAAAAGTGGGTTTTTTGTGGCATTTGTCACAAAAATTTGTCACTTGGAGCCCTGGGAAAACAGCCTTCCATCACAGGAGTGCTCTGGTAAGCAAATCACCTCGGAGAAAGAGGCTCCCAATGTTCAGTTCTGTGCACAGAGAGTCTCTTGCTCTGCTTCCTATCTAAATTTTTAATGTCTGAGATTCCTCATGCAAAAAGAGAAGTCTGCTCTTTATCCAGGCTTACTGAGGATGCCTACAGAGTATTTTTTTTTAATGTGCTTCTACTTCTTTGTTTTGTTTTTGTCAAAGCATCAGTATTGGAGTTTACATCATTTAAATAAAATTTTAGTTGAGTTTTACATTAGAATTACAATTTCACAGGTAGAGACTCAGATACTCTGACCACTTTTGATTTGAGCTTGAATCCCTTCTCCAACTTCCACGATTCTGTGATTGTATGAACAAATAAAATGCAGGTTTGCCGCTAAGTGGAAAACCACTTTTCTCCATCACGAGTCCTGTGCCCTGCATCCCAAACGTGTTTTTCCACCTCCAATAATCTCCACCCGCTCTCCAAAGTGCAATTGCACTGCAGCAGTTTCTTCAGCGGGGTGCAGATTTCCCATTTCCATCTTGTGTCCCACTTCAGCAGAGAAAGGATTTAGGATGCACCGTGTCAGACACTCTGTACAATGAGGAAGGGTAGAAAGGCTCATAAATAGCAGGTTGGTTTAATTCCTGCTGACATGGAACTGCTGTAAATTGAACTTTGTTTTGCTCACACGCTTCGATTGGGGAGTTGTTGCCTGCTCTGGAGGGAAATGGTTGCCTGAGAAATTTGAAATAAATTGATTGTTCACCTAGTTGGTGGGTTTTTGTGGTTTTTTTTTTTTATTTTTAGCCTGGCTTCCTGGGGGACAAATTTTACAGTCTCCATGTCTGCCTGCTCAGCCATTTATCACTACCCAACCTCCTCCTCGGCTTTCAACACATTGGTTAATTTAATGCAAATGTGACAGAGCCAGAAGTCATTAGATCTAATCGTTAGTCATAAGATCTAGTCATTATATTTAAGTCGTTAGTCATAAGATCATCATTGCTACAAATTTAATAAAAACTGGTGGTTGGTTTGACGATGGAGACCCAAAGTACTCCATTCTCTTGGGGAGAAAGATGGGCAGCAGCCACTTGGCTGACACGTGGAAATATTTTACTGAACGTTGCTTCCTGTAACAGCCAAAATCCTTATTTTTCTTAGCCTTCCTATTGGTAGGAGTGGCAGGTTTTCCAATTCCCTTTTGAAACTCGTCCTCCTTGTTGATAATCACTGTTCCCAGCAGGTCCTTCAGGGGATAAAGAAGTCCTTGCAAAATTTCAATAGCAACTGGCCTTCGAGTAAATTTTCTTTCTCAGTCAGTCTGATTTTAGTTCTTTCGTTGGGTTTTATTTCTCGCCTTGCCAAAAAAAAAAAAAAGGATAATCAAGTGAATATAGTTATGAAAAGAAAGCAAATTTTTGGTTTTCTCAACATAATATAGCAGGGTATTTCCAGGCAGACACATGACGGTGAGGTTCATCACTGCCTTAATTATCTTTTCACCTGTCAGCTTCTGCTGGCTCTGACTATCAATACTGTGAGGTAATCAATGCAGTTTATGTTTGCCCTTCTGTGCCATAATAGTCTGTGATAAACCACAATGAGTGTATAAATTTAAATAGCTGGAGTACTAACCCAGCAAAGGAGAGCAAAGTAATTTCTGATGGCTTTGGCTTTTTTTTTTTCAATTGTGTGTTGGCGCACACTGAGAAAGTATTTGGGATCATAAAATGTTAAATTCTCTATTTAGCTTTGCTGGAGGTATTCTTGCAGATTGTTTAGAAACTCTTAGAAGAAAGTTCAGAAAAAAAAACCCTAGTGTTTTTTCAGGCCAAATCCATATAGCTCCTTTTGGATATATGGGGTTTTCTATCAAGAAATGCCTGGTGGCTCCTGGATTTTCCAGATGTGGCTTCTTTGTAGAATGCTTTCTGTCCAAGTCTTTTTTTCCTGACTTTCCTTGTCTCTTTCCTAATTGTTTCAGCCAAGTGAGTAAGTCTGTGGGTTGACTGTCACTGCTTCATAAGCACTCTGTAAGCTTATAAATGTAAATACCAGCCCTTTTTTATTGTGCACCTTGCTTTAAAGCCACTGGTTCTGCCCCAGGACAAACGACACAATCAGTGATGCCTTTTAAAAAGTTGTCATCCAAACTCCTTTTTGCTTCCTCCCTCTATCTTTTAGTGAATGTATCTTAATTGTGCTGTGCTGATTACATGCACAGAGGAAATTTTTCCTAGAAATCAAATTCATCTTTCAAATTCTTCGTTCCTGACAGTGAGTGATTAGTGACAAAAGTGGCTTTCTCCTCAGTTCTTGCCTTTTAATGGTTCTTTACCCAATTAAATCCATGGCTCCTGGGTTAATACCTGTCACTGAAAATGCAGAGATGGGATCCTGGCTCCACAGAAGTCAGAATGTGACAGACAAAGTGAATTTTTGCATTTAGTACGTTGGATTTCTCGCTCATTCTCGGTTATTCATTATGGTTATATTTAGATTATCAAACAAAGGCAATTCACACCTTGTTTATAACACACTGACCTCTTCGTGCTCTTAGTCTGTCACAAATCCACGGAGTTATTAGCAGAAACTCAAACCCTGAATTGACATTGAAGGGACTGGGATTGTTCCACGCATAGGCTGGCCCTGTCTTTCAAGAGACCTCAGGCAGCCTGATTCATTATTTCATTATTTATTATTCTTTTAGATTTTCTGTCAGATCATGCAATACATGAAAGAAAGGAAGTTCTTATTGCCCTCAAAATGGACTGAGTCTTGTAATGGAGCTCTGAGAGGGAAGAGGGAACTTATGGAGAAATGAAGATCCCAGTTCTGTTTCAAGGCTCTGGAATGTGAGCTGGAAACAATTTGTTCAGACCACCTGCAGTGTTAAACAATGAAATATATGTGGTTGATTTAATTAGCCATTGATGTGTATCATATAACTACAACGTCACACATATGTCCTGTTTTTAGTGCAAAATAAGTGGGTTTTTTTCAAATTTGCCTTCTGGAAGGCAATGATTTGTTATAAACATGAACAAAGCTTATAAATCATATAAAACACACGCTCTTGGGATCAGATTTATACAATTTTCAGAGTTGATCTGGCACAGCTCTGAAAGAGAGCTGTATCCACTTAACCCGGGGTTCAGCTTTGGCAGTAAGATGTGAGAAAGCATAATATTTGCAGCTTTTGTGAGTTTGGGAGACATAATGAATAGAAAACTGTAATTCTGCTATTTGGAATCTTTGAGAGTCCTTTCAGGATGCATCACAGTTTATCCCAGTTAAAGCCCATAAATGATCTAATGGTATGTTTTGGCTTTTTCCTGCAAATAACAAAAAAAAGAGACAGCTCATGCCTTAATTCTTTTTTTCTGAGACAAAGTAGCCCTTTTGGATTTGTTTTGAATTTCTGGGGATTAGGGGGAATTTTCAGGTTAAATATTAACTTCACGAGAGGAGTTTGAATTACTCACGTTGTGCTATTCCTGGCACAACATGTTTCCCATGCAGGCATGGTCAAATAATGAGATAATCAAAGGTGCCTTGCTCGTACTGAAATTCAGCTTTAGCCTCACATCATTTCTTCACTGAGCTGTGATAATCCAAATCCTGAGTTTTGTTTGTGCTCCTCTTTAGGGATCTTGACTAAACCAACCATGGGATATTTTCTTTTTTTTTTGCAAGAGGAAGGTGAGCCCTTTGAGATACCATGTGGCCCCGAGCTTAAAAGAAATCCCAGTGTCAGCCTGAAAGCCAGGCAGGGTGTTCAGTGACAGGTGACAGGTCAGTGTTTGAGAGGAGTCTGAGGAACAGCTTCAATCTTTCCATTAAAAGGGAATATGAGGGGCAAAAAAAAGCCGGAAAAAGCAAAACCTAGATTGATTTTTCTGGGGGCTGAACTGTCCATGTTCTGTTTGGGATTTTTGTGATGGGACAAGAGAGATTTCCCTCCTGGAAGGACAATGCAGACCTAACAAAAGCAGCAGAGCTTTTAATAGGGCTGAACCCTCCAGTGATCATCAGGTGTGCATTCAACAGGTGCCAGTGAAGCAGCTGAGGCAGATCTGGAATTTCACAAGGCAGTGTGTGTTGTGGGGGGCTGTGACATGATTCTCTGCTAACTTACATTTCATGGGGAATATTCAGACTGTTTCTTCGATCCCAGTAAAAGATCTGTGGCGTAAAAGACACAGAAAAGAAGACCCCCAACCTGTTTGTTGAAGTAATTAAAGGGATGGTGGAAACCGGTGTTGGGACTCAAGGGATGAAATTAATTATTCATATTAGCAAAGCAGGGATGATTGCTGCTGCTCTCCTAAGTGGATGTGATGGAGACAACA
Source organism: Cyanoderma ruficeps (assembly GCA_008694505.1). Classification (NCBI taxonomy): domain Eukaryota; kingdom Metazoa; phylum Chordata; class Aves; order Passeriformes; family Timaliidae; genus Cyanoderma; species Cyanoderma ruficeps. The sequence goes on from VZDJ01000044.1 coordinate 407,374, forward strand.
GGGCTAAATTGTTAACTGCCTGTGTGGGCTGCAGAATGATGTGGTTTGTGTAGTGATTGTCATAGAGATGCAAGGCTGAGCTGGAGAAAGAGGGAGCAGGACAAGAGACGAAACAGAACGTGAAATATCTTCTTGCTATTGAGCAACATTCAGTTGTTCACTGTTGCTGGAGCTGTAAATAAACCGGTTTATTGTTGCTCTCTGCTTTTTGCATCAGGTTTTAGAAAACAGAATTGTGAGAAGGTCTTAACAGGGCTACTCAAAGTTGTTAAGAGCATGAAGTTGTCACAGAGGTAGGGTTTTCTCCATCTCCTTGGCATGTAGGACATTAGGCCTGAACAGCACTTCCTAAAACATCAGCAGCAGCACACAAAAATAGAAACCTCTTTGATTTTTCTTGGGGTCTTAATTTACTTCTAAAAAATTGAATCCCGTTCTTTTACTCTGGGTGCTTAACTTGAACGGGCCTAAAATATATTTTGAGCCTGTAAGCAGGAGGTGCAGTCTAATGAGTTTAATCCCAATCATTGCCTGCCTCTCCAAACTCATTTCTAATTGAGGTGATGGTTCATCAGTGATGGGCTCCTCTGGCTTGGTCCAGGGAAAAATCCTGCAGCAGAGGACTAACCCCTGGAAAAGCCAGTGAGGGCAGCAGCTGGAGCATGAGGTGCCTATCCTTGTGCTGGAAAAAATTAGACTGCAACAGGAACTTTAATCAGTAGATAGTGGAGGTAAAGGAATATTTTTATTGAATACTTGCGGAGAAGAAATTTTATTTCCTGGTGTTGTTAGGAATTGGAAGGCTGAGTGTTTTCTCTTAAGAAAAACTCTGGCTGGGATGGGTAGCGGGGTTTTCCCACTTTTCCATATCTGACTAATTCACAGGTTCATTTTTAGAGGGCTTTTTTAATGGCTTCTATCTCAGTGATTTTACTGAAGCAAAATAAAAATTATTTTACTAAAAATCCCAGAATCACAGAATATTCCAAATTGGAAGGGACCCATCAGGGTCATGGAGTGCAGCTGAAATGTGTGTTGTACCAAAGACCTCACCTTTTCTGAGGTGAAAAATAACTCTGGAAAATACCACATGTTTGCCCTGAGAGAGTGATTGCTATTTCTCCTTTTCTTAAATAACATTTTAAGTGCTCTTCAGACAGCTTGGTGATTTCAGGGGTAATAAAAATAATGAAATTTATGTGAACTGTCTGTGATTACAGCAGAGGAGTTGAAGTGCTTGCTGATGTTCTGTGGCATTTTTTATCGCTGATTTTAAGGAATTCCCCATGATTCTCTCCTAACAACCCAACACTCCTGAATGAGAGCAGCAAGCTGTGCAGATCAGGAACTCTGGGAGCCAGGGGGAAATGTTTAACCTGGTGGTGCTGCTGCCAGAGTGTTGGAGTTCATTGCTTGGCAGGAAATGAGACCAGGATATTTTTCATTTGTTCCAGACATCAGATGGTTTTTCAAGCATTTTGACATATTCTGGGGGATTAAAGAACCTTCAGTTATCAGACACAGTCATGTCAACACGAAATGAAATACTCTGAATTCTGTTTTAGAGATAGCATGGTATCAGCAACAGGAATATCAATTGCTTTTAGTACAGAGGTGATTTGGGAAGGAAAATAGGACCCCAAGTATTTTATCATATCACCATGGTGCTTTCCAGCTCCAATGGGCAAGAAGACTCCATAAAAAATGTCCTTACATTATTTTATGTGTTCTAGCAACACAAATTAAGATGCATTGAAGTCTTCATAGGTACAGATAACAATAGGAATGATGAAAATTTCATATATCCAGAGTAAATATATCCGTATTTATTGCTGAAAACTGGTTTTGTGCATCAGGCCTTTTGTTATTAGACTGAGCTCTAAGTGAATTTACCAGGATCTAAACATCAGATAAAATGTTATATGCAGCAGCTCTGGGAAAGGAAAAATGGGCAAATAGCAGCTTTGGGAAAGGATCTGTGACACTTTGCATGGAATATTAAATTTAGACAGTTGGGAGAGCCGACCTCAAAGGAGAAACCACCCTTTAGACCCTGTGGATTTCTATGTAAGTGAATTTTAAGTATAGACTCTCCTAGAGCTCTCCTGCTAAGATGATGAATAGAGGAAGCATTGAATTTAGGAGAGAAAGTCACAGGCCTTAAAATAGATTGCCCATCTCAAAAACTAAAATGGCTTTGGTCATTCTGTCTGGATTTGCCTTTTTAGAGAGGTTCTTGTTGAAATCAACTGAGGGAAAAGATGTCCATGACTGATGGAGGGATTGACAGCAAAAGCTGTTATAACCCATTTCCCAAATTTACCTGTAGTGATGCCAATGGGAATTTATGGCACACTGTTCTATATCCCAGATGTTTTTCTGTAGGTCTGGATTGGATAAGTTAGTGCTGAGTTCGTGCCAAAATACCACTAAATCACTGCCTTTGCAGCTCCCTAGTATTTTACCTTGACCTTACTCTTGGCAAAAATCTAATTTATTCCATTTAATAAATGAATGCAGTTTGAAATGTGTTCATTACACCAGGGTTCAAGAAACCAATGCTGTGTGTCACATGGACTTAAAGCATTTTGTGCTTTTACTCTAAAGATCAATGTCTTGTGATCAGCAGCATTAATTTAATAATATTCAGGGGGAAAAAAATCAATGTCAATAATGAAAGATGTTATCGCTGCTTGAATCCCCTCCATTTCAGTGTATCTTTTTTACACCCATATTCTCTGCTGGTGTTTACTCTTTGCTTTATTGACATCTCTGAAATAATTCACATTCTGCAGTTACAGAATAATATTCAATTTTGCCTTTGTCATTTGGGTTGAATCCTCACTTGGGAAGATGCAATCAGCTTTCCACTGCAAATTGGATGTATCTTTTGTCTTTTTCTTCAAGTAATTCTGTGTGTCATCAATATTTTTGTCCCGATAACTCCGTTCTTTCATTCACGTCCAACCAACACCTTCGTTTTTCACCTCCAAATATTCAGAAATCTTCTTTCCTTTATCTTGACTTCTATATTTTCTGGCCCTTGACTCGTCTCCAGAATGAACAGTTTACAGTTTTTTAAATCTGGCTTTACGCTATTTTCAGAGGTGAGCTGTCTCTTTGTCTTCCATCTCTGTGATAAATTCCTGTGGCCAGGTCACTGCTGACCCTTGGGCGGCAGCACAGCTCAGCTCTGCTGTTCAGGGTTCTGCTGAGCACAGCTCAGTTCTTGGGTCACTTCAGAGCTCTCCTACCTCTGTCTGTGCGTTTCTGCTTTGTCCTCTGAGCAACCTTCAGCTTTTATCAGTTCTCTGAGTATTTTTCACTCGTGGCCATCTGTGTTTTTGCATTCTGTCTCTTAGGCTGCCCTTTCCCTTGTGCGAAGCGACCTCTGTTTTCTCTCTCAGATCTGCTGCTTTCAGCATTCGTGTGTTGACAGTGCCAGGTGGGGCTCCTTCCTTGAACTTGTCTTATCTCAGAAGTAGTTTTTTGTTGGAGCCCTGGGCACTGAGAATTCCAGACTTTCTGTGCTGACAGGCACTGACCCCCAAGCAAACACTGCATTGACTGAGGCCATGGAAAAGGCTTCCAAAATTGAGTGACAGTACTGGGATTGTGGGTGTGGAGTTTGACTAGAAGTGTGTGATATCACAGGGTGGAAAACTTAGAGTTTAAGGGTTTAGAATATAGTAATATATATATAAAGAAAGATGGAGGGTTTAGGGTGGAGCCCAGTCCTTCTTTTTCACCACCTTCTCCATAGGTCTGGGTGGTGTTTTGTAATTGGGTAGAAAAGTCCATATTGCGGGCCACGGGTGGTTGGTTATTGGGTTAAAAGTCAAAATAATTTAGGTATTATTTCTTAATTAGACAGTTTGTTCTTTTTGCAGAGAGAGACGGAGACATTTTCTACTTTGTTAGCTAGAACTCTCAGCTTGTGAGACTGTAACACAGATAAGAATTAATAAACATCTGAATCCAAACACGAAACAATGTCTCTCAAGCATTTAATCCCAACTCTAACAGAAAAGAAAATAAAAAAGCCAACAGATTTTGGGTGGAAAACTGAGTTTTTCCCTTGTGCCAGTGCATTGAAAAATGGCCTAGGGAGGTTCTTCTGTAGAAGCCAATGCACCTAAAATGACTGAACACCACGCTTTGAGGAAAACAGAGAGAATATTTGTGCTAGGTTAACATTTGGACTTGATGATCTTAAGGTCTTTTCCAGCCTAAATGATTCCATGCTTCTCCAAGACTTTTTGTAACACTTTTTGGATAATGGCAGTTTTTTCAAGTCCGTGTTATCAAAGAAACACTGTGGCTTATGTGAGGAGTAATTTCAAACCTACAGACAGGATGGCAGAGATCTCTGCCATTAACTATTGATGGATTTGAAAGGAACATGTTTATCCCTGTGGTCATGGGTCACAGTATCCCAGGAGATAGCAGGGAGTCATCCTGGTTTGGGGAGTCATCCTGGTTTGGGGAGTCATCCTGGTTTGGGGAGTCATCCTGGTTTGGGGAATCAGCTGCTGGATTTTCCAGCTTTTCCTGGGAAATGCCAAATGGTGAGGAGCTCCAGTGTCTAACCATTACTGAAGGAAGCTGTAGCATGTTGTAACAAAGATGAGCGTTTCCATTTTTCTGTGGTTTTACTGCTTGGTCTGTTTGCTCTAATTAACAGCATTCAGCAGGGGATTATTTTGCTGATAGCAGTAGCTAATAGCTGGTTGCTTAAGGCTTCAGTCATGCAGTTAGCATTTGTTTTCCGTACTGGTTTTAACTTTTTCCTGACTGCTAACAGAGAAAGGAATAAGTACTGAATATTGCCATCATCCTCTTGGAATGCTTTGATATATATTATAAACATAGGTGGGAATTGGTTGAGCTTTAAGCTTCTTTCCAACCCAAGCCATTCCATGATTCTGTGGTGCAGACATATGAATTCTGTAGATTTACATAATATAAAAATTGGCAAAATTTGGAGGTTTTTTAAAATAGAGATATAGGTACACGGCTATCAAAGAAGTGTTGAGCAAGCCAAGCTTGTTCTCTGTTTCTGAATTAAAATGGATAATCAAAATACACCAGCTGGATTCTTTGCTCTGCTGAAATACAATCAGTCTGCAAAAGTCCATGCTGAAAATAAACCCTGGGCTATTTGACTGGCCACATACTGGTTTGGCTACTGACCCAAAAAATTGCTGCTTTATTCAATGTTTTTTCCACACACCTGCATCAGCATGAAGATAAATAAATCATTGCCTGACTAAGTTTTTGCTGTTGGATTATTTTTAGCTCTTATTGACTCTGTCTTACCGTCAGTCATTAATTTTGGATTAGTTAAAGAAAGAGGATTAACAAACTCCAGCTCACAAGAGAATGATCAGCTTCTAATGACTACCTAACGTATTGATAACTACGTGAGTTTTCTTACTTAAAAAATAATTACAATTCAGGTCTGTATGCTGAAGTCATTGTGTATTCAGTAAGCTTAAAATTCACATTTTGGTGCTTGCACAGGAGGGTTCCCTTCATGCAAATCCTGCTGTTATTTGCATTTCTGTCAGTTTATTCAGCAGAATATCTTTGACTTTGTTTATCAACATGGGAAAGTTCCAATTTTTTGTTACTTCCCTAGCAGAGTTTAGTAAATGCAGCTTTACTGTATCACTGTAGGCCAAGTAAATCTAGCTAGACTAGATGATGATGTTGCTTTTATTTTTAAGAATTCATTATCTGAAAAAAACCTCAACAAAAAACCCTTTTGATTATCGTTTCGTTATAATTTTTATTTTCAAGGTATTCATAATTTCAAACAAGCTAATAAGTTTGTTACTTAGTATACTGCAAGAAATTGTGAAACAAATTCCTTCTCTGGCTTGATTCTCTGAGTGAATTTGTCTCTAAAAACATTCTCTTGATGTTTTTTCTGACCTTGCTCCGTGAATGCTGAACTGAAGTAGGTGTCAGATATTGGAAAACAGTAATAGGCAAATGCACATGCCATATAATTGTCCATTTAGATAGATCAGGGTTCTTCCCATCAAAAATATTCTCACCTGGATGAAGGTCTGGACTTGCTCGTGCCTTTTGGAAAAATCAAAGTTGTTGTGGTCCGATGTGCATTTTACATAATCCTGGTCTCAAAAGTTTCCAGCTTGGTAAATGGAGAATTATCTGCAGAGATGGTTAAATCATATTCTGGAAGAAGATGAAGTAAAGCTGGAAATTATTTCAGTTACTTCCCAAGTCAATACCACGGGGACTTCAGTCTTCTTTTGACCTGTTGTAAATGGCACCTTCACTTTCCTGTGGTGGAAGGTGGAGTAGCCAAGTGGATGTGACACGCTTTGCTGTAGTTGTTGTTATTAATTTCTAATTAAAGTGGGGTTTAACAGGTGCTGTAGTGGGAAACAAAGGCTGGTCTGTAATAATATTCAAGAAATGGGGTACAGATAAATACATGCTATTTTATAGTCTGCAGAGTTGCTTCCTCACACTTGAACAGTGTTTTCTTATTCCTGTTTCCTCCTAATGTGATAGCAGTCAAAATCAGATCTCTGACACTTCCAGAAAAATCTGTATTTCTATTCATTTTTTTGTATTCCTGCACAGACACTAATTGGATTAACAGACTTCCATTTTTTAATGTGCTTTATCCCTCAAAACTTTTCATTGCTCCTGTAGGAAGAGGTTACTGTACTTTTACCCTCCTGATCCCTTTTGTGTTTCTGGGAAATAAGTTGAGTTTTATGCCCACAATTTACAGATTAAGTATATCTGGATGTATATCTTATATATTTATATCTTATCTGTATATTTTAAGGGCTGGATTTTTCAAAAAGCACACAGATGCTTGAAGTTCAACATCAACAATAATTTGGATATCCCCTTTAGCCTCTCCCACTTCAAAGTCTGGGGAGCTGAAAGAGAAATAACTTTGAAGAATTTTCAACCTCTTGTAGAAATTTTCTAGGTTTTTGGGTTTTTTTTTCAAAAGTGGGGGCCAGATTTAGAAGAAAAGTTAGATCACAAGGGTCTAAAAATGACATGGGCAGAGGGAATGTAGGGATGACGTTGTGGCCAAGTTATTCATGAAGTTATCTGGCTGCTTCAGATGAAAGGAGCACCATCATTCACATTGTTAGGGCAGGCAGGATCACCAATTAAAATCAGGTCAGAAATAGCTGAAGGTTTTGATCAGATGATTCCATGTGATGCAGGATAAGCAGGACAAGCAGAAAAAGGCTGATAAATCCTTCTGGATTCACAACAGGCTCACATCAGTGAGGTCCAACCTGGCCTTGGACACTTCAAGGGATGCAGGGGCAGCCACAGTTTCTCTGGGCAACCTGTGCCAGGTCCTCACCACCCTCACAGGGAAGGATTTCTTCCCAATATCCCATCTAAACCTTCCCAATGTCAGCTTGAAGCCATTCCCCCTTGAGCATCTTGAGATATTCTTCTGGAATGGATGACCTCTCACGTGTTTTTTATCTTTCAGAGCCACAGACTTCACAAAATCCCACATGAATACTTCAGAGGATAGGTATTTTTTATTATTTTTTCATGGATTATATACATTCTGTTAGTTCTTTGACTCCAGAGGCTTCTAATAGGGATAATAATTGTCCAGATGCTGCAGAGATGGAAGTTAAAAATGGCTTATAGATCATCTGTGACTTCCTCAATGTAAAATGTCAGAGCCTTTTATCACTGGGTCAGTGGTAAGGCAAAAAAATATTAAGGATATTTAGGAAATGTTCTAATTGAAGCTGTCGTGTTTGGTTTGTCAGTTACAGGGACTGTGGAGAGAATGGTATATTTGAGCAAAGCTCTATTAAAAATCATTGCTATGGAAAGATAATATTTCAATTTCTACCACTTTTTTGTTTCTACCACTTGTTTGTTGTTCTCAAAAGGGTATAAGACTTTGCTGTTCCTTTCCATGTTTTTCACTTGATTTCCATCTGTTCTTCCAGAAAAGAGCTGGAAAAGAGGTCAAATAGCACCAGCAACATTTCAGATGACAATAGAAGGAGGCAGAAATCTGCATTACAAATTCTGCTCTCTTTTTCTGCCATCTACCAATGGAATTTTTACTTACATTCCAACAGATCTGTGGGGTTTTTTTCCTGAAATGCAGCTTTCAGCTCATTTGCATGAGGAAGACTGGAGGTCCTTTTGTGCTCCATGTGGGGCTGTACATCAGGGGAAGCTCTTGGCTTGGTGGCTTATTCCTCCTCGATTTTTCAACTCTTTGCTTGCACCTCTGTTGGACAACTTGCGTCGTGATCTTCTCAAGCTCCACCTCCAAATGCAGTAGGATTTGAACACAGTTCCAGAAGGAAATGTTTCCAGGTTCCCATTCATCTCTCTTTAGATGTTCTGAGCAGCATTAATCTGACCCCACACCCAGGGAGGGAGTGAATGAATATTATTTATCACAATCTTGTGTTGTGGCAATAGAAAAGTGCCCAGGATGGCAAAGTAGACAGTGGTGCTTCAAAAGAATAAAGCAAAGGAAGAGAACTGGAGAGGCTCTCATGGATTGTTTTGGCTCTTGGGGGTGTTATAACATTTTCCCCTCCAAAAATGTTAGTGGGCCATGGGTTTGCTCCTTTAAAGGTTAAGGATCACTGTAGCTCATGTTATGACTAATGCAGGCTGCAGCTCTGAGCAAAACCAAACCTCCAAAGTTGTGCCTGGTGTCACGAGAGTGGAGCTGTGTTTGAAATGTCATTTGTGTACAGATAATTATTTCAATGGACTGAGACAGTCCTGGAGCACTGGATCCAAAGGAAGGAATTCAGAGCTGCTGCTGATTCCAAATGCTCATCACCATCCCTGCACACATCTTAAATTAACTCCCTTTTCCCGCAACTTTGTTTTTGGCTCTTACTTCTCCCTCCCTATTTTCCAAAGACATGAGCTGTCCAGGCCCTCAGAAATCTGGGTTTGAGGAATTAATGAACCCTTTAAGCATCCATCTGGAATATTGTGTGTGAAACATATGGTGTGCTGGGAGAGCCGTTTGGGAAGGCAGGACCAGGGGGACAATCCCCACTCCTTTCTGCCATGCAGGTGCCTTCCTTCCTGCAGACCTCCCTGAGAGCAGACCTGGGAGTGCTCTGCTGGAATACTGTCATTTCATCCAAGCTCATATCTTGAAAAAGTTTCTAATAACCTATTAACTTACAGCACTGACTTAGTTCATGAACTTAGGAGAATTAAGTTTTATATAAATGTATGGAGATTTGGAATACTTTCCTATATGTGGGGGGAGTGTGAGCATGGTTTAAAGGCTACAAGAAAACTGCTCCTGCTGCCAGGACTATTCACTTTCTAATCTCAATGGCTTCTCTTTGCCAGAAATAATTCAGAAGTGCCCAAGAAACAAGATTAAGTTCCTTTGGTGTCTGATAAAACACAAATGACATATGTTCCTAATGTGAGAGGACTGCCAGAGCCACGGAAGAATCTGTTGTTGTTTGGCCTTTCCAAGTTTGGCTACATAATTAAAAGAACTTCACAGAGGAAATGAGAAGCTAAAGGGGGTTTTTAAGTCTTGGAGAAGCTACTGACATTGTTTTTCTAATAGGAGCCAGTCTTGGTTGTCATTTTTGAAGGACAATATTCAGTGACCTGACAGTTTGAGGCTTGTAAATGAAAGATCAGTTGTGTTGAACCTGCAGGGCATTCTCTTGTTTTTCTAAAAATTGCTCTCCCCCCCCCCTTGAACAATTATAAAATGTGTTTAAAAAAATTATCATTCTGACCATCTTGAAATAAAAGAGCTCTGCTGCAGAGGTGGGTTCTAACTGGGATAAATGTTCCTTGTACAGAGTGCTGATCCAACCCAGAAAAAGGGATTGATTCCTGCCCATAATGTCTTTAAGGATAGCCACCAATATATCAGGCTCATTGTTTAGCTGCTGTTTTAACTGCTCAGGTGAAAGAACAGGAGGTGGTTGTTATGGAGAGGTTGGAGGGCTTTGACAGCACCTGAAAACTGTTTAATTCCAGGGAAACATGAATCCAGTGCAGTTGTCTGAGGGACATGCAGGCCGGAGGAGCCTGTCTGTTGGGATAAGCGGGAAGAGTTCCTCAGGGTCCAGCTGTAACTCAGGAAAGTTTTCCTTTCCATGGGTTCATGGAGCTTGGCTGTGCTGTGGAGGGGTTTTTTCCTTGGCTGCTGTTCCCTGGGTAGTGTTCTGCACTTGACACATAACCTCTATTTGTATTTTCTGTGCAAAAATACTGGAGATGGTTAAACTCCTTCCTACCCAAGAACACCTGAAAGACATGTAACAGTTTAACCGTTTCCTCAAAGTGTCAAAATATAATTCATGAGTTTATCACGGAATGGATACATTGAAAATATTTTCTAATTGTACAAAATAGTTCACAGACGTGATTTATGTTTTAGGAATAGGAAATATTCCTGTTTTCTAGTCAGAAATGGAGCTTCCCTTTGGTATCAGTGGCATGCAGGGTTCATGGATGTACCAGCATTTCAGGGAGAGAAAATACCCCAAAAGGCTCCTGGACTGAGATAAAGACAGGAGAGATCACTCATCAGCTACTGTCATGGTTTGAAGACAAATTAATTTAATTTATAACAGCTCAAGTCAGGGTAATGAGAAATATCAAACAGATCTTAAAACACCTTCCCCTTCACTCCTCACTTCTTGCCAGGCTCAGCTTCCTCCTGGTTTTCTCCCACTGTGGCACACTGGGATGGGGTCTGGGGGCCATGATCAGTCCATCACATGTGGTCACTGGTGCTCCTTCCTGCTCACACCCTTTCCCTGCTCCAGAGAGGGGATGAGACTCCTCCATGAGCTTCTCCAGCATCAATCCTTCCCATGGGCTGCAGTTCTTCCCAAACTGGCCCCAGCGTGGGTCCCTTCCATGGGATGAGTCCTTCAGGAGCAGATGACTCCAGCATGGGTGTCCTGCAGGATCACAGACCCCTGTGGGGTCACAGCCTCCCCTGAGCATCTGCCTGCTCCACCATGGGCTCCTCCAGGGGCTGCAGGTGGATCTCTGCTTCCCTGTGGACATCCATGGGCATCTGGAGCACCTCCTGCCTCTCCTCCTCCCCTGACCTCTGGGCCTGCAGAGCTTTTTGTCTCACATTTTCTCACTCGAGATGCTCCCACCATCATCGCTGGTGAGCTTGGCCACGGCCAGCATCGAGTCCATCCCAGAACTGGCTCCATCAGACCCGGCAGAACCTTCCAGCAGCTTCCCACAGCAGCCACCCCCAGAGCCCTCCCTGCTGCCAAACAGTGCCACACAAACCCAGAGCACGCGTCTGCCGTGAATTGTCTGTTTTGATACCATCAGATCAGGAAGGTGTGAGCAGCAGAGGCAGGATTCATCCCTGAGCATGCTCTGCTCCATACTACTGCTTTAGTAAGAGAGTAGTTTCCAGTGGGGAGGACTAAAGATGTAGCAGCTATTATTAGCAAGGCTGCCTCCAAGAAGGTGTTTATTTTAGTCTTGCGTGACTCATCCTTATTCTTACATAAAAGACAAGACAAAGTGCAGTTCACTGGCTTTGGTCACTAATCAAAATGCTGGCAAACCCTCAAAGTGCCTGACTTCCCTGTGTCTGTCTTTCTGAACCTTGTCTTGCTGTATGAAAAAAGGAAGGAAATAAGTAACCAGAGTTTATTCTTTCTGTGACTAAGTATCATCTAGGAAGCTTTTAACTAATCCAGCTTTTACAGTGGGAATTCTGCGCCCATATAATTCACAGTGAGGGAGTTTTTTTGGTTTGGTTTTTTTTTTTTTTTTTTTTTTGNGCTGGCTGTCAGGGCGCGGGATGAAATCATCGCTTTCGGCCACATTACGTCTCCTGCAACCTTCCAGATGGGCTGCAGCCATGTCAAACAGAATTCTTCATCTCTTCTTGATAAATTATGCAGTAACCCCCAGGGTGAGGCCAAAAAAAAGGAGAAATAAATCCAATTATGCATAGTTAAGTGAGGGCATCTTCATTAACCCAGGGTGGGGATGCTGCAGTAGCGGGGAGTGAGAGGCTGCCCGTGAGCTTTGTGAAGAGGTGGTCCTCATTTTCAAATGCATGAAGAGGAAAGCATAAAAGCAGCACATGCTCCAAGGCAAAATGAATGTTACTTTTCCAGGGAAAGCAAAAACAGGAGCAAAGGCCATTGAAGCCACAGTTGATAATCAGGATTTCCCAGTGGAAATATTTAAGAGGACTTTGCTAATGTTTTGGTAGAAGCTGTGATGAATTTAGTACTTCAGACTTAATTAAAAAATTAAAAACTATACTGCATTTCCTGCTTAGAAGGCAAAGCAAGAAGTAAAAACATAAACTATATGACTTGAACCACACTGTATTGAAAAGTGAAAGATCACTTTGTCTTTTTCAGGTGGAGGAAACTAACCTTGATTTCCTATCACAGCCTACAACCCATCCTTCCTTTCTGTTCTTGGCTTCTAAAATTTATCCATTTTGCTCTCTTGTTTGGGCATGTGCCTTCCTGGCTGAGGAAAACAGACTCTGTCCTAGTTCTGAGTTATGCTTTGTTAGTGGCTTAACGCCTCAGTGTTATCAGAAACTTTTTCCATAGTTAAAGGATGAATTTGATCCTAATTCTTGCTCCATCCCCGTTTCCCTGATTATTTAGTTGGCCTTACTGAAGCTGGTGGGAAAGATTGGTATTTCTCATGGTAAGGATGATGTAGAATTTGTAAAATGTCTCAGTGTAGAAAAGCTGAGCCGCCCTCAGTGGGAATAGACTTTAAGGGCACCAAATTTAGGCTCTGATGAAACATTCCTAGAGCTCAGAATTCAGGCAGACAGGAATGTATTTCCCATGCATAGCAGGAGTCGTGTCGTCAAAATAAAGTAAAGGTTTAGGTGATTGATCTGTAGCTAAGAACATCACAACTGCACTGTCAGGAGGGAAAGCTTCAAGTTATAATCACAAAAGCTGTTGTTAGGCCTCCTTTGGGTTCTGAAAGAGAAGTTTCAATTGCTAAGCAACTAACCCCAAGATCCTGCCTATTCTAGAGCTATGATCAGTTTAATCTTGGTGTAGATAGGTAATGATACAGTTCTAAGATGCAATCTTGGCTCGGTTTCTAAAGTTCCAATACATTTGCTTTATTTTATGTGCAACGGGGACATTTATTTGCCTCTGTCCTAAGGTTTGGTCTTATGGGAAGGAACTCAACTTACTGAAGGATGTCCATACCCAGGGCAGGAGAGCTTGGGCTCTAAAGGTCTCTTCCAACCCAAACCATTTAATGGTGCTGGGATTTTATGATAAAATTTACTTATTTTTGAGCAATGGTAGAAATATATTAGATGGTAACTTGAGAATCTGGTGCTATGAGGAGGCTGCATCCTGTTTTTTAGGTCTTTGATCTCTAACCAAAGTGACAAAATGTCTGTTTTTAGAGTTCTTGCATCCACACAACTTCCTACACATGCCTATGCCATAGATGCAGGAAAACTTTCCAGAGAGTTGCTGCTGCTTTCTTCCATATCCTCAATTTCTGAGTACTATGCTGTGAGACATTCTTTTGTTTTCTCTTTGAAAATAACACTGGAATGTCCACAGAGATCAGGAATTGCCAAACTAACAGCCACCAGGCCCACAGGAATAACACAGAAAATCAGGAAACCCGAATTATTTGCCCTAACTTTGGCATACAAAGCCCAGAGAATTTTAAACATTAGTTTTTCCAGTTTTGGATGCAGATCCTGAATTAAGCAATGAGATTGAATCTCTCCAGGAGGATAAAACTTCCAGCTCTTTGCTTCTGAGCAAGAATGTTGAGAAAGAACTGCCATGTAAATATGAGCAAAATGGCTTTAAAGCCTTCTGCTGAGGAAACGTTTAAAGTGGGATCAATCTGTGCTTAAAAGGACGATTTCCCCAGTCCTTTGTCCTTTTGTTTTAAGTAGCCCTTGCCTGTCGTACCAACATTGGCCATTTGATGGAGTCGGTAAAGCCTCTATCAGATTAGAGCTGCTCTTCCCCGCTTAGAAATTAGAAGGACTAATTAATAGCGGTTTTTTGTCTGCCTGATTGATTGATTTATTTGTTTTTAAAGTGCTGCCTCGGAACCCCCCAGCTTTTTGCCGTTCCCCTGCCTTTTAGCAGAGTTATTTCTAGTGCACACACCTACATTTTCCTCCATTCCTCTGGACAAAACTGTGCTCTCTCAGCAAGGAATTTGCTCTGGGTGATAAGCATGCATTATAGATGTTTGTGAAAGGAGCTATGTATTAGCAACAATGGCTCACTTAACTATTTCAGGCAGCGTATATTTAGGGTGGATAAAAATAGTTTTAATTTCAGGGACTCTCGGGAGGTTTGGTCGCGGCTCAGGCAATTCCTTGCGTTCCGCAGGAAGATGCTCTGAAGGCTGACAGTCATTCAGCAATCAATGCCAGTGGCAGCAGATATTCTGCCTTGGATTTGTGCAATTCCAGCAGCGCTGCCTGTGCAGGATTTGGGGGACACGGTAGTAGGAGTGAGTAACACACACTAAGGTTGCTTTTTACAATGTTTCCTAGAGCTGAAGCTTTTATGTTGCCACGGTGAGACTTCAGAATCGAAATCATGCCTTTCATGGTTGTCTTCCTTGTAGTCTAAAAAAAAAAAAACACACCTGGAAATCAATAAAAAGCATATTAGGATGCACTGAAATTGTCCCTCTGCCATTGCCAGACTCGTCAATGCCAGTAACTGGGACAAAGCTGATTTAGGTCAAGGTATTTGGAGAGAAATCAGATGTGATGGTACTGCAATTTGGGCAATTAGGCGAAGAGCTCAGAGGCTGGAAGAAAAAAAAGAGGATGGCACTCAAGGAGAATCAATCACCACCTTAAAGTCATCTAAAATTTATACATCAGAGCTGTGAGTGTGCCTCCTTCTCAGTTCTGTCTCCATGTGAAGCAGGAAAGCCATGTGAGCAACGTGGCACTGAAGGAGACTTGTTCCTGGTAGCTATGAAAGGAAATTGCCAACTTCCTGCAGGGTTACCTGGTGCCCGTTTGACAAAATGCAAAGTTCTTTTTCCCAGGTTGATCTGCAGCATGCAGAATTCACACAGGCTGGGAAATTCGAGTATTCCACATTCTCTGGGATGTGTGGCTGCTGGCAGGGAGCAATGTGCCGTCACACAGATGGAGTCAGGCTCCAATCCAGCCCCTGGAAATGGTCCCCAGCCCTTGCTGCTTCCCAAATCCTGTGGTGGGAGTGCCCTTGAGGAGGTGCTGGCCAAGCAGGATTTAGTGGCCCAGCAGAGGGTCAGTGCTCAGGAGGGGCTGGATGATTTGGGTGACATTCCATCTGCATTGCTGTCCCTGGCCCTTCCCGGGATGGGCATTTAGGATGAAGGTTTGGCACATCAGGCGCTCACAGGAGTCATTCCAACACTTTGGGTGGTTTTATCTCTTGTGCAGAGGGTGCAGGTTGCTGAGCACCTCGGGAGTTTGAGCTCCCGAGTCTCCCTAAACTCGTCCATCAAGGGCAGTATCCGAGTCACCCTGACACAGCTTTTGGCAATTCCAACTTTGTGGGAAATATTAGCTCTTTCCACAGCATCTCCAAGTTTTAAACCTTTGCCTAAGAGCTTGGTTAATGTTTAAACTCCATTTTACAACACGCAGACACAAATTTAATTTGAATTATAAGGGACTTGCACAGTATTTGTTGTTCAAGTTGAAGTTTCTCTTCCTTAATTTTGGAACCGCACAGCATTCCTGCCCTTCAGTGTGGGGCAGCATCAACTCTTTCTGTTCTTTTTAACAAACTACGTTCCTTTTCTGATCTTTCCTTGTGTGCTTGTTCTTTTTAACAAACTATGTTCCTTTTCTGATCTTGC
Source organism: Cyanoderma ruficeps (assembly GCA_008694505.1). NCBI lineage: Eukaryota > Metazoa > Chordata > Aves > Passeriformes > Timaliidae > Cyanoderma > Cyanoderma ruficeps. The sequence goes on from VZDJ01000044.1 coordinate 423,256, forward strand.
CTTGTGTGCTTAAGGCTTAGTTTGAGTCTGTGCTAAGTATTTTGGAACATGAACTAAGTGGGGCTTTGCTGTTTGTTAATTTTGGGAGTTAGGTTGCAGAGAAAATTTAGGTGGCAGGACAACGAGTGGGCAAAATTGTGATTTTGGACATCTTTTCTAGCGATTCTAAAATTACTGTTGGTATGAATGAGGCTGCTGCTTTCTGGTTGAAAATCCTGTTACGTTCTTGTTGCTCGGGCTTTGTCATTTGTGTTTTATCTCCCTCTCTTTGGTGCCTTTGGCGTTCAGGTTTGGGGCATGCTTATCTCCACAAGGCTCTTCTGCTGAGCTGCTGTGTTGGCACGAGGTTGTGCAGCTCTTCAGAGTGTTCCTGAAATGTCAGTGTGCAGCAACACTGATTCACCCCCAGCATCAGATGGTGCTGAAAGGAAGGAGGCGGCAGGTTTGGCTTCCTTCTGGCCACTAGAAGGCAGGAGGTGTCTCCAAAGGTGTTTCCAAATCTCTCTTTGGATACAGAATTGGACTGTGGAGGGAAAATGTCTCCAAAGGAGAGGCTGCAGCATCCCTGGCTGCCGTGGGCACCCTCGGACTGGGAGCAGAGCAGAAGGCAAAGCCTTGTTCTGCTGGTTCTACCTTTTGCTGGGAGGGTGTTCCCTCAAGACTGGCACTCTCTGTAGCCGAGGTGGAGCCTCTTGAAAGGCCAGGAAATTGCCTCGTGCTCTGTGACTCACCAGATCATCCCAAAATAGATTTTTATTTCCAAACTATTTACAAATAAAATCAAACTTAATGAAAGGTTTGTTGGCGATTTTTATTTGCTGTGACAAAATGCTCTGAGGAATCTGCTGCTTTCCTCCTCTGATGCTTGTTCACTCACCAAAAAAAAAAAAAATCATTCCTTCTTAACAGAGGAGCTTTTCGCACTCGTACTCTTGCTTGAGATGATAAAAAGTGGTTTATTCCGTGTGGAGAGTAAGTAAATTAGAACGTCGCTTCTTTGAAGTGGTAACAAAAAGCCTCATTATGAATTAATGAAGTTGCTCTTCTAAACAAGTTTGTTTTCTTTAAAAAGAGCTGCAAACGTTGTCTTTGGTGGCTTTTGTCGAGTTAATGTTGTATAACACAGCATTTGTGGCTCGTGGCAGTTTTACATTACAATTGTGCCTATAGATACGGATGTTGTTTTAAACTGAATATTTCCCTGTTTGTAACTGTGCTGTGCAATGACTCCATCACTGATACCTCTTTTTGGGGTTTATCTTCGATTTGGGAAGTCTGGCATGAAGCACGCACAAAAGCTGCAGTATGGTTAGTGCAATCAGTAATTTTCTAAATTAAAATAGGACACTCACACTTCACCAGCTGACTGATGGGAATTTCTTCATTCTGATCTAAGACAGAAAACATTTTTTATGTGAGTTTGATTGTTCTGTTTGTGCTTAGACGCTCCTCAGGCCCCGACTTCAGTCCTCATTCCCATGGCCTCCAAATTAAACTCCCAAGGGATTCCAAGTTTAAGGCAGCCTCGATAAAACTAACATGGCTTTAAGGAAGAATTATCTCCATCTGCTCTAAGATTAGGCTTTCCTGCATAAAGAGGGATGCATGAGCAATACTTTTTTTTTAATATTGTTCTTAGAGCAGATGCATTTTCTGGAAAGTGACTGTATGTGGGAGGAGGAAATATAGATTATCAACACATGATGACAACACTTTCTGTCAATATATCTGTGTAATCTCTGGGAAGGTTTTTAAGAGAAAATCATTGAAATGTACAGAACCAGGCAGTTTACATCCCATGTACAGGGTTTAATTTTAAATTGTGTTGCCTGACTAATGAGTGCTTACCTAATGTAAATGAATATTGGGCCGTATTATTAACGCTCATGAAGAGATCTATATTTTGATCCATATTTTAGAATTCTCTGCCTAATGGCCTTTAGTGTAGGTATGCACAGCTTTAAAAATAGAAGGGCTCAGCCTGCGAGCTTCTACCTCCTGTAAACACTTATCAAGTGGTTCATTCAGAATTCAAATAAAGATCCATTGTCCTCCCAATGCTTGCATAATAGCACTGCAACTCCCTATTTGAAAAAATATGATATTTTTAGGGCAGAACACAGCCTCCTGTTTTCCTCCAGCCTTGGGTTGGGAATTGTTTGATTGGGGTGTGAAGCCCTGCATCACTTTTGGGGGGCAGGGTGTACAGGTGGGTGCTGTTCCAAGGGCACAGCGGGGATGGGAATGCTGCCTCAGCTCCCTTTGCTCCCCGTTCCTGTCCCCCACAGCAGCACAGGAGGAAGCTGGAGCTGGTTTTCCTTGGAAATGCACTCTGGCCTTCGTGCTGCCCTGCAGGAGCTGTCCAGGAGGAGCTGAGGGTGGCACAGGGCTGCCCAAAAGGAGCCTCGTCCAAAACTCACCAGGACAGAGCAGCTCTACCCACTGTGCTCCCCAGAGCTGGCCCAGCACTCCGATCACAGTGCCAGTCCGAGATCCAGAACAAAATTAACCTGTTAATTTTTGATTATTCTTTTCCCTCTGGAGTCAATTTATCAGAAGGGCCATCAGCGACTCCACTGAGGGAGCAGCAAACTGGGATGTGGGTGACCGGGCAGCAGAGGGGCAGGGAGGGGTGAGAGTTTGTTTTCCCACTGCTTGAGTGAGCAGCCTGGGTTGTATTTCTTTTCTTTTCTTTCCTTTCCTCACTTTGCTCCCTCCCAATAGAGGAGGACGACTGTGGATGTGCCAGGGGAGTGAGGTGGGAGCAGCTCTGGTTGCAGTGTTTAAGCAGTTTTAGATTTTCATGCATGCTTTCATCTGTTAAGGGCAGACGTGCTAGAGAGGTTTCTTTACTATATGGGTGACCTCTAGTTTGCTATTTTTGGCACCCTATTTTTGGTCCTGTCTCTGTACCGTAATTTATAGGCTATGAGAACAAATTCAATATAAGAGGCATGTTCACAAGATGAATAATATTAAGGTACTCTCTGCTGCACTTCAAACTTCATTTTAATTTCACTGAATTTTTAAACTAGTACATATATTTTTGAGCATTGGAATGTGGAAAAAAAATTAGTTATCCGCTTATCTTCATTGGGTTTATTTTAAGGAAAAAAGAAGCAAAACAGATGAGCACAGTTCATTGGATATTCTTTTTTTTCCCTGGGAGAAGTTAAAACATGAGAAGCTGCCACCTCTTGCACCTGGCAGATGTCAGACAAATTCATCTTAAGTGCCACTTAATTGATTGCGGAACACTGCAGTTCAATCAACTGCAATAAAGTTAATTAAACCTCTCCAATGAAATGTGACTTAAACCAAAGGATTCGAAAGAGGAGCAGGTACTAATTAATGGAGGCCATTATTTTTAACAGGACAGGGCCCAAGTAATTGAGCGATGTTTAAATGTTGTGTGTAGTCCCATGAGGATGGGAGTCAGTTGCAACAGCTTTCAGGTTAGATACAAGTATGCAAAATGCAAAATTTTTAGATGGGATTGCTAATTCAATGTAGTTCTGCCTTTTAAATCATGCCATGGGTAAGAGATGAAAAGCAGCCTTTAACCCTGCTGATTTTTTTGGGGTGTTTTGATCCCAAAGTAATCCAGTGAATTCATACTTACTGGAAGAAAACGGATCATGCATTTCCCTTGAGGGAGGTCAGACACTGGCGTGGGGCCAGTCTTAGCTGGGTGAAACACAGGTGAATGTATCTTTATAGCCTGGTTTGACTAAAGTTAGACATGTTTAAAAAAAATTTAAAAGGTCTTTGAAGGACTGACAGATGTTATGCTCCATTCAGGTTTTCAACTTTGTCATATTATTAAAACACATGTTTAACCAAGGCAAGACATTAGTCCCCACATGATATGTTTGTAGAATGCTGGGAAAGTAAGGGGAAAATAAAGGCTATTTTTAGGCTTTTGGTAGTTTGACACGAAAAAAAAACACAAAACATAAACTGGTTGCACCCAGGACAGAAATTAGTAAAAATACCAGCACTTCTCAGAGGTTCTGGGCCTGTTCTGGGCCTAACAGAAGAGCAGGGACGAGAAATCTGAGAAGTTCCAAGATGGAGCTTGGCTAAATGTTAAGAACCAAATTTTGTGATGCAGTTGTCATGACAACCAAGGAGTCTGGGGTTTATGATCTGAGATGCCTCTTCCTCCCAGTGCCTCTCTCAGAAATAGATGTTCCTGAGCACAGCTGAAGTTTTGGTGCAGCTCAGGGGGACGAGGCGCTGCCGGCTGAGGCCTGCCTCGACGGCCCTGCCGTCTCCAGGCACAGACCACATCCACGAGACAGAGGTTTTGCCACTGCTGGATCAGCCCAGGGAAAGGTCTTTGCCTGGCTGGAGCAGCCCTGCAGATCCCAGGTTTCACCAGGCTCCAGCCTGTCCTGCTGCCCTTGCCCAGAGCAAGCAGCAGGCAGGAACATCTCCCTTTCCCGTGGGGGCTGCAGCAGGAAAAGCACAGCATTCCCCATGTGCAAACGGGGAATTGTGGTGACAGGGTGAATCCAGAACCTCAGGGCATCATCTCTCCACAGGGTGTTCTCCTTTAGGCATCTTATATCTTGTTTGTGTGGCCCAATATTTGAGTTCGTGCCGAGAAATTTATACTGTAGCAAGGTTCTGAATGATTTTGATGTTTTTCCCTTAATTCACGTGTACTTTTTTTCTGAAAGGCTGTCAAATACTTCCTTATAATACTTCTTTTTCTGGAGAAACCCCATAAATGACAGAATTCAGGTGGGAAGTTGTCTCCTTTGATCACCTAGTCCAATTCCTTGCTCACTATCTTCATCTTTACATCATCCCATGCAGTAAGGCCACCAGGTCTGGCAAATCTTATGAGCAAGTGGATTACTGCAAAAACATCATTAATGCAAGATGTCAGCTAGAATTTTCACATCCTTGTATCCCTGCTTCTGTGAAGCTTTTTTTTTTCTTTTTTATAGCACCTTTTAGATCAACAGAGTGCATGAAGCCTCTGAAGCATCTTTTACACCCAAGCAGATTAAATGGGATGTGTGATGGGAATCAGTGATGTTTGTGTGGGAGATCAGAATGTAAACAAACTTCCCATTTGTATTAGAAACTCTTGAGCAATTTTCCAGAGGCTGTTCAAGGCCCGTTTCAGAAACTGTGGAAATAAATGAATAGTTGGAGCCCAGTGGACTGAAGCCATTTGCTCCTGTCTGTTTAAGCTTCTGTGGTGTGATGGGAATAATTGGGTTTGCAGAGACCAAGTCATAAATTAATTTCCATTATGGGACTCATTTATATGTATTATACTATTACTTTCTATTTTCATCTAAGGCACAGGTTAAAATCATGTGCTAGCTTTTTGAGACCGTGAATCTTGATATCATTTGGGGTGAAATGAGTTTTGTAAGCAGATAAAATGTCATCACACCAAAGCATCTCTTGGCTTTGGACCTTTTTAACTTGCCTCCTCATCTGGGTCTGTGGTCATTTTTGCACTGGGGTGCTCAGAGAGAAATATTCTGCCAACAGAATTTGTTCAAATTTGCTTTCACAGAAGCCTTTCTGGATTCACTATGTACTCTTGTGCTGTCCACGAGCCCGTTAAATCCAGCTTTTAGAATGAATTTAGAGGATAAAATAATGGGATTTTTGACACGAAATACGCTTGTCAAGTGCAGATCCGGGGCATTTGTGCCGGTTTGTGCTAAATGCTGCTCCAGCCCATCCCAGTATGGCCACAGGCACCACAACCCTTTGCTGGTTTTCAGTGGGTCACCCCTGGGTTGGCACCGTGGGGTTACCCAGAGCACAAATAACTTCCCCAAAAGTGTCTGGGTCACTGTGTCTTTCTTCCTCTCACGTTTTAGTCTCCAGATGGGAAGCTCTTACTGGCTGCTGACAGGCAGAGCCACGTGCACAGCTCCGTGGTTGCTTGAAATGCAGAGGCATTATCCGAACCTGCAAAATCACTCGTGGGCTATTTATTTTCGCTGGTGCAAATTGTGATCGGGTTTGTGCGCGTGAAATATTTATCAAAAAGGGTGGATTTAAAAAAAAAATGTCTAGGCAGGAGGTTGTAAGTGTGGGTAACGGGTTTGGGGGTTTAGTGGGGTTTTTTCAAGTAGTTCAGTGGATAAGGAAGAGCTGCTGAGAAGCTTCTGCATTCCCAACTTCCACCATTCCACCAGTGGGCATTCCAAGCATAATGATGGAGTTCTGTCTTCTTGATTACTGTTGAAAATGATTCACTGCCTTTTCCACTGAGGGAATGTTTTGGTAGTGAAAGGATTAGGATGATGCATTGAAAAAATCAAGATTTTTTTTTAAAAAATATATATTTTTTAAATTTTTATTAATAGAACAAAGTCTGCAAAGGTCTCTTTCTCTGGTAGTGGTGGTTTTTTTTTTTCCTTTTGCACCTTCCTACGGGAAGGCTGCTCTGATGAACGTGCTCCAGCTCACAATGAGCAGGTTATTTTACTATTTTATTATATNATTGTATTGTATTATATTATATGACATTATATTATTTTTCAACCCATTGCATAACTGTGCATTTCAGGAAAAAAGAAAAAAAGCTTTTATCCAGCCTCTTTAGACTATTTTTAAAGACATTCAGTCTATGAGATCATATTACTTCATAAATTAATTCTCTCGAAGTAATTTCCATCCCACTGCCCAGTAACCAGATGATAATAAAGGAAGGTTTTCAAAAATACAGAATTCTGAGGCTTTTCTCAAGGCCCAAAATGGATAGAGGAGAGTTGCTGAAATTGTGGGCTGTCCCATGGGAGAGTTTTCCTTGCACTTGGTTTATTGGATGAGCAGATTTCATTGATATAGCACAGACCCAGCCTCCTCACCTGTCTATTTCTATTATCTGTTTTCACTTATTTATGAAGGACACAGGATAAAAAGCTCAGTGCAGGAGCGTTTTGTGGAATAGTAGAAGGAAAATAAGTACCTCAGCTTTTGCAGTGAAAGATTGCAGAAAATATGTGGAAAGATTGGGTTGAAGAAGAGGGAAAGACAGGAATTTGTGCCTGCAAAAGAGCTTCACTCTTTGTTTCTAGAGCTTTCTTCCAAATACTTAATTGCTAAGACAAAAACTAGTTTTTGAGTGTTTTAAAGAGAGCACAGGTGATTATGAATGAATTGTCACAGTTGGAATAGATATCTCCTTTCCTGGTTTACAAACTCCCCCCCCCACCAAAGCTTCAAGTGGAAGTCGAGAGAGATTTGCCTCAAATTATTCACACCTGGCGAAGTTTCGCTGAATAATATCAAACCAAAGCTGTCAGACAAACCTGCTTGAACTCTGGTGTCTCACAGCTTCACGACCCTTCCTGCAGTCATTTGCCTTCTGGATGAAATGTCGAAGAAGGGTAAAAGAAATAGTGCCACTGAAGCCCTTATAAGCTATTGACAATTCCCAAGTTATTGCTTTGTGATCGTGCTCCAGTTTTACCCCCTGAGGTGCTGAAGACTGTGAGGATGAGGTTCTGCCCTGCTGGTTTCAAGATTCTTTTTGTTCTCTAGTATTTCCCTAAGACTCCGAGTTAAACACCAGCTCTCCTATCAATATTTTTATTTTATTTATCTTCGAATCAATCTTTTGAGTCCCAGCTTTTGTAACTGCGCCTTTTCAACAAAGCTGCTATAAACAGTCATTTACAGGTTCTGTTTCTGAGGCAGCTTTTAAAAAAACGTGTTGTATATATTTGCTCCTGCTCTAAATGTTAAATATCCTTGCACAGAATGATGGGAACAGATGGGATGCTGCATAAGCTGTTTATCATATTACACATTTATCACTTTACACTAGTGAAGTGTACATGTGTTTGATTAATATTGACTTTTGATTTATTTGGAGGGCTCTATTTTTTGACAGCATTAGGGATTACATTGTAATCCTTACCGGCTTCCAAGCTTGAAATTTAATTCCAGTAAAAATAGAATGGAGGCATTCCATAATTCTTAGTTACATGATTTTTTTTTTATTTCCTGTGGAAAAGAATTACCTGGTTGAGGTTTTAATACTGGAAGGAATTCAGAAGTAAATGGACAATGCTGTTTGCTTCAGTATTTTAGACAGATTAAATTTAGATGCCGTTGGTCCAGCTAAAATAAATATCTCTTGGAATTAAATACCAGATGCTAAGGAGGTGTAAAATAAAGCAAACCAGCAAGAGTCCTATTTAAATCGATATTCTTTTATACCCTCCACCTACAGAACGAGAGAACTTCGTCTTTGCCTGCTCAACAGGTCTGGATGTTCAGCATGTGTTCCACCTACGTCACAGTACATGGAACCAAAAAAGCCTCTCCAGAAGCCCCTGGAGCTCAGGCACAGAGCACACAGCTCGTCCCTCAGGCTCCCCACTGCAGCACTGCCTTGAAAACATGGTTTTACCAGTGCTTTGCTTCATTAAAATGCATTTTGCTTCAGCTGAAGCCTGGAAAAAAAGGGAAGGTTTTCCATCCAGACAATGGATGGAAAATGATTTGGAGTTGGAGCGGGGCGGCTCACGCTGTTTGTTCTGCTAAACAGCAATAATATTTAATGAGAGATTCTGCTCTAAACTGTAAATCCTTTAGAGTGTGAGATGCCCAGCCTGTCAGAATAAATAGAGGAGGCTAAAAACACTTACTTTGAAAATGACTGTTCATTTTGGAAGGCATTGAGTGATCTCAGTGAAATATTACTGAGTCAGTGGAATTTTGGAGAGAGATCAACTTTCCAGCATGTATCCTGGCAGCAGCTCTCCCTCAATTCCTCAATATCTTTTATGTTCAAATAGCACAGGCAGCACTTCAGTCTTACATGCTGTCATCATTCAAATTTCAGATAACTTTCAGTGACTCCTTATAGATTGAATGAATAAATAAATTACTTCTAGCCATGCTTATTTACAGTTTTTTATGTCTCTGCTTTCTTCTGTGTCTATTAATTGATATTATGGAAAGACATATCCAGCAAAAAGGATGATTTAGCACTAGGAATTACTAGAGAGTACACATATATTTTTTTTTTTCCTTAAACTGAGTGTTGCAGTGCAGTTTGAAGTTTAATTAGCATGACCACAGTGGCTGCTCAGAGCTTCATGTATTTAACTCTTCTTTTTCCATGGACATTCTTTGGGCCTGCTGTGGCCCTGTTGCCTTTGCTTCCAGGACAGGAGATCCTTCCAGAAACTTGCAGAAGGAAAACTAATTGTTGTAAATAAAATATGTGAAGGGCAGGGTTTAGTTGAATTTATCTAGATTTCCCAAAGGAGTAGCTTTGTTTTCTGGTCAGCATGTCAGCTATGCCCTGTTCCTTAAACACATATTTTCTTTAAAAGGCACTAACTAGTAATTCTGTTTCTATCTGTTCCTTCCACATTCTGTTTATAAAAATGATAGAATGAGAATTTCTGCGGTTTGGTCTAAATGACTCCTTCCTTTCTGTGCAGGTTAATAATGAGAATGTAGTGAAAGTTGGCCACAGGCAGGTGGTGAACATGATTCGACAGGGGGGCAATCACCTCGTGCTGAAGGTTGTCACAGTAACCAGGAATCTTGATCCAGATGACACAGCAAGGAAGAAAGGTACATTTTTCTCTCTTCCTAATGGACCCTCCTGCTCTTCCTTCACAGAAAACCAAGTGTGGGCATGAAATTGCTCTTTTCTAAATTCCGATTTATTAGGCTTTGCTTCTAAAATTTGGAACGCCCTGTTCTCGTTTAATTTTGGAGTGGTTTGATTCTGTTGGGTTAGACATTAACACGTGGCAAAAAGAGCAATATTCTCTCGTCGGGCTTGGCATTAAAGTTCATCTTTTTGGGGTTTTCACATGTATATGTTTGAGGATCTTGTAGTAAAATTTCTTGCGGTAGTGAGAGAGGGAAAACACTAAGAACAGATGATCTTTTAATAATTTCAAATGTATTTGAGATGGGGTAGCTCAGCCACTGTGTTTCTCACCCACCCATCCAAAAAGCCACCTCGAAAACTTCATCCCTCAAAAACAGAGGAAACAGAAGAGGAATTTACACTGTTTCCTTCACCTTAGATGCCCCTGAGTTTGGTTTCCCAGCTGTGCTGGGAAGTCATTAGGCCTTCATAATTATCATTAAGCAGGAAAGATTGCTGCTGCTCACTGGTGTTCCATACAGAAGCAGCAGCACAGAGCTGAAAGTTCCTGTTCCTCCCTCAGTCCCGTGAGTTTTCACTCACACACACCTGGCTCTTCAACACGGGGGCAGATGAGAAGCTGCCACTTCAGGACTCCCTCCTGCTCCAAACTAAAACTTTCTGTCCCTGCTGGAAGTGTTTTTCACCTCCGCTGCTTATTAAAAATAATAATAATTAAAAAAAAAAAAGAGTGAGACCAGCTTGTGGGGTGGAGGGGAAAGGCTGTATTAAAGTAAATCATGTCCCAGCATGGTCCTGCATTATTTTTGGCTTGATGGAATTACTGTTCACACATTTTAAAACAAAGCTTTTTGCCTTTTGGTATACATCATACTGACCTTAAATACAGTGACAGGGCAAGGGGCAATGCTTTAAACAGAAAGGCAGCAGGTTTAGACTAAATATTTGTGGGAAATTTTTTACTCTGAGGGTGGTGAGGACTGGAACAGCTTGCCCAGAGAAGCCGTGGCTGCCCCATCCCTGGAAGTGTCCAGGGCTAGGATGGATGGGACTTGGAGCTACCTGGGATAGTGGAAGGTGTCCCTGCCTGTGGCAGAGGGATTGGAATGAGATGATCTTTTTTGGAATGAGGTGATCTTTTCTGACCACCAGAAATATTTGTTATCAGGATACTAAAGCACGGATCGTAGTTTCCGTGCTAGATTATTGCCTTGATATTTGAAGACCTTCTATATTCTGAGGATTGCCTGTTTCCCTTAGAATCACCTCAACAACTCAGATACATTTGAACACTCTTTGCCATATTTCTCAGACTGAACAGTTTCTCCAAAGATTAAATTAATCTGCCCGAGATTGGCTGGTGCCCAGGAGGTTTTTAGCCCCTCATATTTCTCAGAAGGGGCACCACTGCTGCGAGGTCCTTTCTCTAGAAAGCCCTTTTCCTGCTGGGAAACAGAAGTGCACAGTTATTTAGCTTTAAATGTTTCTATGTATCCTGTTACATAAAAGCTTGCGGATGTGTCAAGCAACCTACGCTAGAGCCAGAAACAGTGGAGAAATTCAGTCCATGAAAAGCATCTCAGGGCTTTTTTTCCTCCGCATGTAGGTATTTATTCTCGCCTTATTGCATGGAGCTGATTCTTTTAAATGGATATGGAATTGTGGCTGTGAGCACAGGGCTTCCAGAGGGTGTGTTTTGGTTGACACTTGTGTGTTTTTCTGTTCCATGCACAGCCCCACCACCTCCTAAGCGAGCTCCAACCACTGCACTGACCCTGCGGTCTAAGTCCATGACCTCAGAGCTTGAAGAGCTTGGTAAGGAAGTGTTTTTTGGCGAGCATGCTGGCTTGGTGGAGATGTAAATATCTATGTCTCTATGTGAAATTGGTGAAGGGAGCTGCACTGTGTACAGTGTCTAGAGCAGAGGAGGTTTTAAGAATGCTGCATCTTTGGAGAGTTCAAAATGTGCATGACTCGCATGAATGATTTTTGTGGAGACTTGTGCCTTTACTGCTGCGCAAGGGAATGTTGATACATTTTATGCATCGTCGAAGTTTGGCACATCTACCAAAAAAAAAAAAGAAAAAAGAAAAAAAGAAAATAATGCTGTATCATGTTTTGTTAGCTTTGCTTTCTAAATTTTCAGTTCATCTAATACTGTTTTATTTTAAATTTCTGTGGCCTCTCATTAGTGGATAAAGGTAAGCTGCCAGAAGCTGTTGTTAAAAGCTGACAGTGTTAAAGCAGCTTCAACTTCAACTTGTTTCATTTGATCTGAGAAAGTGCATATTATGATATCACTGACTTCTGTGCATGATATAACCCTTAATTCCTCTCACTATTGGTAATAAAAAATTACTGAGCATTCAGTCTTTTATTTGCTAATTTTGAGAAATGTGGTTGTAGATTCCTTTGCTTGATCATCCACATTCTAGATATGCATAATGCTTCAGGAATTTGTGTTCATTTTCTAGAAATGAGGAAGGTAATTGTTCTTTTCTTCCTGGTTTTAATCTGTTAGGTCATTAAAAGGCAGAATCTCTGCAGCTAGATGAAGACATGGAAATAGGAATAAATCGTATATAAAAAGAGAAAAGCCCAGTGCATATTTCTGTGTGGCTATAACAGTAAAACAGTGTGTTTAGCAAGTGAGAAATGGCTATAAAACCAAACCACATCCCTCACTGCAGAGTAATAGATGATAATAATCCACACAATAAAATAATTTCTCCATGTAATTCTACAGTGATTTAACTACTGAATTTTATAATCATGGAGTTTTCCTGATATGGACTCATCTGAAGGCCAGCTGGAAGGAATCATAGCTTTGTGGCCCCTTTTTTTCCCCCCTGTAAGTCAGTGTTTTCTGGGGCAGATGGACCCCATCCATCCTTTAGTGAGTCAAGTCACGTAGCTCCAGTGGGAAGTCTCCCAGCAAAGTGGTGCTGAAGTGGGTAGTGTCTTCTCTATGGTCTAACAACCAAATGAAGACCAAAAAACCCACCCCAGTCTGATTATTTAGCTCCAGCAGGTCTCAGAAAATTTGGGTTTTATGTGCCAGGAAGTTTAGGAGCTTAACTCAAGATATCAACAGCTTGTGAATGCTTCATCATTTCCCTTCCAGGATTAAAATGTAAAATATTATTTCCGGAGCACACTTTGTGGGTCTGGCTGTTTTTCATTTGCTTTTCTTTCATGGAGTGCTGAGAGCTTTTAAAACTTGGCTGGTTTATCAACCTCCTTTCCCAAGGGGACAGCAATACTTCAGTACCATTTTTGGCCCTTTGTTATCCTCTTCTGCCAATTGCTTTCAAGCTGAGGATATTCTTCTAGTTCTCTGACTTTTCAATCGTCCACAGGAGATACTGGTCTTAAAGCAGAAGCAGCACTTCCCTAGGGGAGAATAGCTTGTTAACAGTAATGGCCCCAGGGGAGACCATCATATTTTAGCTTTCCCACCCCCCTGCTCAGGTTGTGGCCCTTGCTCTGGTGTTTGTCCTCACCAAGTGGCAGAAACCAATGCAACTCCTTTAACAAGCAGCCACGGGACATATTTCCATTTTTAAGCACATTTCCCATTCATACCTTTATCTAGATGGGGCAGACATTGCAGTGGCAGGAGTTTTCTGTCCTGAGGAATAGTCCTGCACCATGTCCCAGAGGCGTTTGTCCCCTAGGAAAGCTGTAGCAGTGGCAGAAATTTGCTTTCTTCCTAAAAAAGTCTGTAAATGCCACTTCTGTGACACTCTGAACATTTGCCACCCTGGCAAACGATGTGACTGCTGTTCCAAGTAACATCTGTGGTCTACCTATTTTCATATTTGCCCTGGAAAAGGGCTGTTACCAGAAGGGGCAAGAATTCTTAAATTGCACAGCAACTGAATGGGCTTCCACAGGGAAAATGTTCTCCCTATCATCAGTTAAAAGTTGTCTCCTGACATGAAACACAGCTTGTATGTGTGTATTTATCTATAATTTATATATCCCTCTATGTATTTGTGTACATACTGGGCATTTGTGAGAGCTATGAGAACACCCACATCTTTACAGCCACTGGACTCTGTAATGAAGGAGCATTTCTTTCATGCCATATATGTGCAAACCAAATGGGAAGTACCTAAAAAAATGAGCACTGTGGATGTTCTCATCAATACCTATGTGTAACCCTTTTTTCCTGCACTGGAGAAGCTCATGGTCTCAATAATGTCTCGTGACAAAGAATCCCCACGGGCTGATTATGTGCTGTGTACAGATGTATTTCCTTTTTATTGGTTTTGAATGTGATGCCTTTAATTTTATTGAATGTCCCTCGTTATGTAATAGAAGCAAAAAGGGAAATAGAAGCTCCCCATTTGTTTTCCCTCAGAGTGCATAGTTTTGTAATGTCTTCTAGATAAGTTAAACATAATTTAAAAAAAAACCCCAAACATTTGTCCATCTTGCAGTATTACAGTCACTTCCTTTGCCTGGCTCTGAATCCTACCTATAGTTTTATTGACGTGTTTTGAGCTATGCTATTCTTCATAATACAGAGCAGACCATCTGAGCTGTTCTCTTTCAAATTAATTAGTCCAAAAGATGCCAGTGTGCTAATGATTCCTTTCCATTTCAATCTGCAAAGATTTGGAAATGCCTGATGTTGTCATAGCTTGACAGCCCTGGTATCAATAAGTCACCCCAATTACTGTTTATAAAAAAACAAGTTAGGAAAAAAATTCTGCATGTGTCCCTAATACCTGCAGGGGAGAAATTCCTCTTAGTTATCACAAACCCTGATAAACAGCTTGGCAAAAGCAGGTTTTATCTACTGTGGTTTGAGAGGTGCCTGTTTAGCAGAGGTGAGCAGGGAGAGACTGACATCTTAGAGGGAAGGATAATGTTTGAGCTCAAAATGACAGACGAGGATTTAGCATATAAAAAAATTACCTTCAGAATTGATTCACAGTTCATTCCCTTTCTATTTCCAAGCTTCAGTACGGAAGAAGAAGGGTAAGGGGAAGCATTTTGTCTCTTGTTTAACCTGTTTCTCACCTTTCCATAGTGAAGGATAATAACAATGTTAATGTTGGCATATGGTCCAGTTTATTTTATGGTGTCAAATGTACATTAATTATTGTATATGTTTTTTTTAGTTATTTAGTTAATAAATTGCAAACACACTAAGAAACTCAAACAGAAGACCACATTCGAAAATATCCCCCGCATTTCTTCCTTTTGTCTCCTTTCCTTCACCTTGCCTTTTTTTTTTTTTTTCCTTCTCTGTACCCGATTCTCCTCCAACCCCTTCCATCTCATCTCCTCACAGTTCCTGTGCTGACTGGCAGCCACAGAGAGTTAGTGGCCAGTGACACCCCAGTGCAGTCCCACGTTAGCGATCCCGCTTGTCTCCCGAAACGGCCACACGTTCTCCCGCGCCCACACTGTGTCTGTCTCAGGAATCAGGGATCTTGCACACCACACCTGAGCTTCTCACCCCCAGAAATGCTGCTCTGTCCGGTAGAACATCTTCCACGCTGTCCTGTATGCATGGAGTGCCCTCCCTGGACTGATTCATGAGGCCACCCACCACCACCTCCTTGAAATCTCTCCCAAAGACCCACCTTCCCTAGATCCCCACTGAGCAATCATCCCAGCACTGATGGCGAGGCAGGGGGGGCAGGTAGAAATAGCAGCGCTATTTTAATACCTTTCATAAATGTATTTTTGTGCACAGAGAGTTTGTTTGTGTTGAGCTGTACTTTTTCCATGCTCCTGTACGTCATTTTTTGCTTCCCTAGATTGTGAGCTCTCCCGAGCAGGGGCTGTTCATTTCCACGTTCTCATGGAGTTTGGCCCAAGGAAGTGTCTCCCACTTCCCAGAGCCCCTGGGTGGTAGCTGGGTTAACACAGGCTATGTCCTGCTCTTGGATGAGGTTCAGTGTCATGGAAAGGAAATTTAGGCTGTAGGCAGGGAAGTTTTTCCTCTTTGACATTTAATAGGACGGAAATGGGTTATTTTCCACTCTTTATTTTCCTGACCTCCTTTCAGGTGGTTACCTGAGGTTCCAGCTAGGGATATTTGCCATTCTCCATTCAGGGAATATGACAGAATAAACCACATTGCTACTGAAAAATACGTTTTGGCAGCATATATAAGAAAAAGAAAATCTTTGTGGTGTTGTGTAGAGTCTTCTGTCAACCAAAAATTCAGTTTTCTGGGTCAGAGATGAGGGAGGTATTAAGATAAAAGTAATGGCTTTTGTGGTTCTGTCTGACTGGTCTCGTTGGTTCTCTCTGGAAATGGGTTGTGGTTCATTGGGAGAGCAGGGGAAAGGAAGGCAGGACAGGACACAGGCTGTATTTTTTTGATATTCAGGATAGAAGACGGTATTTGTGTCCAAACAGCTGATAAAATCCTTACGTTTGGATCAGTATGGCATGGGCAGTTCTGTCATTTTTCTGCAGTTACAAAGCATGAAGTGCTAAAATTTGACTTCATCTGTGCCACTGGCTTTCTGCTTGCAGCAGTTGCCTCACTCAGAGGTAGCTTCCAACCTCAAAATGTGTGTGTGGAGGGGCCATGTTTCCTATTTACTTTCTGGATTTTTTTGGGATACCTGGGATAGGGGAGAGCTGTTCTTCTTTATTGTGCCTTGTAGTTTTCCAAGAATCATGGTTTGATTAAGTTATGGCAACATGTAAACCAAGAGTTGTGAAGCAGCAACTTTTTGGAGGCAGCACTTAAAATGTGATTCCATTCCTGCTGAAGACTAACCAGGATATTTGTGTAGCAAATTGAAATGAAGGTTTGAAAAATACTCTGAAAATGAAAGATTAAGGGAAAAATTTGAAGTCATAATTTTCATCATCATGATGGGAAAATAGGTATTATTAGAGCTTCAAAATTAATATTTTAAAACTTTAACCCTAACTCTGTTCATAATAAGTTTATGCAGCTGGTGGGGAGCTTGGTTCTAAATGGCTTTTCCTTCATTTTTTGTTTTGATTTATGAATAACTCGATGTGGGGGGAGAATATTAAAATTATTTGATCCTTAAGGAACACATCCATAAGCTAAGATCTGTAAACATCTGGATACATGATTTAAAAAATTCCCGCTCCTCAGCTTTCTTTACTGCCAGCAAATGGGTTTGATTTAGTGAGGATTTTGGGATTTCCAGTGAAAGCTGAAGTGGACAGTGTTGAATTTTAAAATACCTAATATAAAGTCCTTTACAAGATGGGACAAAACGAAGCAGGTTACATTTCTACAGCGAAATGGGAATGACAAGATAAATAACCCTTCTGCATTAACAAAAAATCTGCTGGCAGTGTCACGTGTGTGTCAGTCGTGAGCCGGGGTGGTGCTTTGTTTGTTCATAGATTTGATATGGTAATCAATATAAAATATTGATAAATACCATATGCTGATAAAGTATGTGTGTTGGTCCTGGTCTTTAGGGTTTGGTGCGGGCTGCAGTGCCAACTACAAATAATGGATTTTTCTCCTTTGGAGGGTTTAGATTCTATCACCACCGCACAGATACAGAGTAACTGTGATATCATCAACACAGAATATTGTTACCTGGCATCGAGTCTGACCGGCATTTGAATAGAAAAATATCAGTTGATGGCATTCAAATTCAAAATACATATTATTAGCTCTGTCTGCAATAAGCATTCTCACTTCATCCCATTCTTGTCGTCCATTGTTTCAAAGGTGACACCTTCCAAAGGCATCTGAAACAATGAAATTGCAGAGCAAATACATATAAATGAATGCCAAGCAGTGGATTAGCTCACAGTGTTCTGTTCTGTTTGAAGAGACCACTCTCAAAGCCATCCGGGTTCAAAACTCACTTTTTTTTATTTCACTGTGGTGGAGTTGATGATCGAGGTTTGTCTGCAGGGAACAATGGGAATACCACCAAAGCAACTTTTACAGCACTCACCACAGCAGCTCCTGAGAGAGCTCCCAGCACCTGCAGTGCTTCTCTGTAGGAAGAAGGCTTTCAGATCTTCACCAGACACTATTTCAGAAGATGAGAGCAAAAGGCATCAGGCTTCACGAAGAATTCTTGAAAGTTATCCCTTGTAAGTAATTGATTCCCATTCCTTATTTGAAATTCTAATGAGGTGCCAGTGTAGTAATGAGGAAGAGGTTGTCATCGGGTTGTCATTTATCTCAAGCAGAAAGCAAGTGACTCTGGGTGGAATTTGTCAAGCCTGTGTGAAGAAATGCCAGCCCCCATTGGTGGCTGGTGTAGCGAGGTTGCAGATTTTATGGCTTGTAGTGTAACACGGGAGAGTCCACGGCAGTGTAATGTAGGATTAGGACTGTGGCTACAATATGAGGACTTGTAAAACACTTTGTGAGAGACAAGTATTGAAAATTGGCACGTTTCAGAAAGGGAACAATGCTAAACCTGTGTTTTCCACGAAAAATAACTTCGCAATGTGCTCATTAGCAACTTGTGCCGCAGAATCCAAACTTAACAGGTAACTCCTGGTTCTGAAGACTTCTTCAGACCAGGATTTACATTTCATGACATGCTTTAACATTTTGGAAACACTGGGGATCCTGAGTAGAGGCTGCTTGAGTCTGTGTGGGCGTTCTCATCTAGGCTGTTATTGTTTTGAATTTATCAGCTTATTTTCGAGGATGTAGCGCCCTGTCATGATACTTGTTTTTCTTTACCACAGGACTGTAATTGGAAAGGTTTTCAAAACCTTTCTGCATCAGCCAAACAAGACAATGGTATAAAAGAAGTTGGAAAAGGAATTGTAAGTGTTATAGAAGATGTGGGGTTTGTAGCATTTGCAAAGAGACACGTTAAATACATTGGTTTATGTGAGTGTGACTGTGCTCAGATACTACCAATTTAATATCTAAGCACATATTCAAAATCATGAGGGCTTGAGGAGGAGTTAAAATTGCATGTGTTTCCCAACATGGCACAGTTAGGGCAGTGGAAAACTCTTTCAGCACTTTTAATGTGTTCTCTCTTTCTTTCAGGAGCCAGGGAGATGAAGGACTTATCTCCCTCATCTCAAAACTCCCTTTGCTGCTATTTCTTTTTTTTTTCCTTCAAATGTTCGCATACCCATGTTAATTAACTTCTAATCTAATTAAAAATAAATGGTTTTAGATAATTCCTCATAGTTTGTTTGGTTTTTCCCCTCGGTGTGGAAGCGTGAGAGTTAAATGTAAGACCAGAGAAGGCTGCAAGTGTCTTAGATCCTTCACTTTCTTTTTGGTTTCTTTGAGTTGATTGCCTTTCTTTTGTGACTAGGCCAAATTTTCAAATGCTGTCTCTTAAACAGAACGTCAAATTGCCACTTAAATTCCACCTGGCTTGCAGGGTAGGAGTGGGTATTGACTATATTCTCTGCTTTGTTTTTGTTCTTGAACAGAAACCACTGTTAGACAATGACCATTCCTCTTTCAAGGTAGGCTGAATTGCAAGGCTTCAGCATTGCAGGTGTATTCTAAATGCCTGTATCATTATTTCCTTAATAATGAACATGCTGTTAAAGAGCTGGTACTTGAAAATTGTATCTCTAGAAAGGAATTTGAACGTATCCGTTTTCTGCCTTCCTTAAAAATTACTTTTGATGGTGTGGTTATAATGTGTAAATGTGATGGTGTGTAATGATACGAAGCTATTTTCAGCCCTAAAAACACAAATAAGGCTTTCCTTCAAGAAAGTTTTGAGAGCTCTTTACTCTGAATAACTACCAAGCATTTTCATAAATCATGTAATGGTATTTATAGGCACTTGATGTTAAATTATTAATTTTAGTTACTAAAGTTTTTATGTTTTATTGATTTGTTTTATATATTTTTATTATTTTATTTTCTTTTAGAGTACTTTGTAGAATTTACAGTATCCCAGAGAGCAGACAAGTATTATTAGTTAATTTTCATAGAAGGAAAGTGTTTCAAGTGCCTTTTGTGTTTGACTGCTTTGCAAAGCGCTTTTATTATTTCCTCATTATGCTGACTGCTAAAATAATATTCTCTGCCTGTTGTTTGCAGTAAGGTAAATGTGTGGTTTGGACATGGTGATTCAAGCACAATCCTGCAAATTCCCAATTTGGGGCGGGGCTGGAAGGAGGTAATTCCAGATTAAAATGTAGCGGTGGCAGATTGATGAGGATTAGCCTAATTGCCCACATGGAAACTCAGGTCGTTCCATTGCTGTATATTTTTACCTATACATTTACAGGACATAACTGTAGGCCAAACTTGTTGTTTCTTGCCTCTGATTTTGATCCTAAACAACAAATCTGGATTTAGACCTTAACCTTTAATGTTCTTACTCTGAATCCCTGCTTTAGCTAAGGCTGCTCTTTAAAAGCTCAGTGGTATGTTGAAGGCCTTGTTATACTTTACCTGCTTTTGGTCTTTGATGAATTTTTACACATCTGATCCTGTTTGAAGAGTCGAAAAGAAAGCTGTTTGTTCTCAGAGGGCACAGATCCCTTTTAAACCATTTTAACCAAACAGGAGTCACCTGTTTTTTGCCCAGGGTGAAATTGCTTCTGTGCCAAATAACGCTATCAGATCAGCTCTGTGGTCTGACCAAGCTCTCTTTTGAAATCAGTAGGTTCTCACCTGCCCATTACCATTGGGAACGTGGTCTAGAATTTTTGTTCATTTGCTTCCTTGAAAGCCTTGCCCGGATCCCCAGACCCACTGTTTGCCCAAATTGTCCTTTAGTAGCTCTCCAACCCACAGACATTTTTATTCAGTTACTTCCCAGCTATTCTTTTACAAATTAAGCAGGGCAAGGCCTTTGGCATATATATGGGAAATGCCAAAAACCTAAAAGGAATGCAGTGCAAATAATTGCACCGACTTGATTTAGATGCTGCTTGTTTTTTTTTTTTTTCTTTTTTCCCCCAGACATGGAAACATTTAATTATATGCATAATCTCTCCTGGTCTTTGTGCTAAAAACAAGCTACTTGTAGTTAAAAATAAAAGAAATTGGGGAAAAAAAATTGAATCCATAAGATAAAAACAACACCACAACCATGTTTTTCTGTAGTTCAAAAGAACCTCTATGCATTTCGAATAGGCACATGCGAAGACCACCCCTTTAGTTTTGGTGCTGCTTCTGTAACCCGTTTTTGCAGATAATTGACAAGGAAGCAAATTTGATCTGCTAACGAAGGAAATTAAACTGAACCTGCAAACTCGTATTTAGGGAAGGCGACGGAACAAAACCCTTGCACTAAGGGCTGTGTGCCCAAACCCGTTGCCACCAAGGAAGAATGAATGTCCTGTGTTCCCATCACTTTTCCAAAGGAAAAGAATGCATGTGCCCAGTATTTGCCTGCAGATGCTGGACCCAGGTGGGTGATCCTACAGCACTGAGGTGCCGTTGGCATTGTGTGAAGTGTTGCATAATGCGCCTGGTACAGTTTCTGTCTGTATCTGTCTTAGGTATTTACAAGGCACCTATCACCTTGGTACCTAAGCAGAGTTTGAGAAATGCACCCACCCCAGGAGGGGTGATGAGATACAGACAGAGGCCCAGGTCCAGAGCAGCAGAGGCAGGGCCCGGGAAGCTCCCGCGCTGCGTTCCCGCTGTTGTGGAGCTCCTGGCCCCCTTGTTGTGGCCAAGGGACATCTCCACCCACCTGTCTGTCAGCAGGAAGAGACGGTGCCCCAGCCCTCCCTCCCGTGCAGCTCCGCTGGTGGGCAGTCTGAAAAGGAAAGATAATGGAAAAGGCAACGATCCGGTAGCAGAGGTGAAACAGGAATGGTGGGATTTCAAAAGGAGGGCTTCTTAAAGAGCAGCACATCTCAGGGGAGGGATCGGCTGCCAGTCCAAGTGGGCAGGTAAGGCACAACACAGGCATAAATCTCAAATGTTCTTCAGTGACCAAAAGTTAAAGAAATACTTCTGATGTCTCTAAAGTTTGTGTATATCCGAAGCCCTGCTCTGTTCTTGGCCTCTGTCTCAGCCCTCCAGCCCTGCAGCTGAACCAACCATTCAGTAGTTCTCTGTGTATCTCAACCCAGTAATTGCTACAATCCTAAAAATGCCTAACGACCAACACAAAGGACTGTCAGTGGTAACGAACGTTGTGGTGCAAGGAGACCGCATGGAATAGCAGTGCTCCAAAATAATGGACATATTCATGAACCTAAAGGCTGGAATAAACTTGGCTTTGATCAGCATGCTCAGGGCAGGATGGGGCAAGCCATGGCTCTCCCCTGCAGGCACACCTGGAGCAGCTCTCCTGTGGCCTCCAGGAGCACCTGCTGATCCACCAGGTCAGATCAGGCTCTGTGCCAGCCCAGGGAAACACCCGGATGAGCAGCAGGAACAGAGAATCTCTCTGGCAGATTCTGCTCCTCTGCAGAAACAGAGAACCTGCCCAACAGGGGAGAAAGGGAGGCAGCCAGTACTTTGGTGGAGGCTCACCAGTTCCTATTGCATGGACCCCCTCAACACCAGATCACTTTTATTCCTTAAACACAACAGAGCCACTGAGGTGAAACAAAAAACAGCCTTCAGAAACCCCAGAAGGATTTTGGAAGTAGCTGCGTAGTACCCACAGTGAGCAAACGCTAAAGCTGAAGTGCAGTGGGTCACTGACTTCCAGATGTTTCTGCTCCCTTTAGGCCATTTGCATGCTCCTTCCTGAGTCCCTTCCTTGGCCCTTTAGGGATGGAGGTGGAACGCCTGCCCCAGCAGAGGAAGGGGCATAAGGTTAGCAATGTGAACCTCGGTGGCTGCAGGTTTGGTGGCTGCTATCACTTGGTATAAAGATACCTGTAAAAGACAGACGTGACCTATTTTGCCTGTAAGTTGTATCTATCACTGTAAGCAAAAATGCCGCATGTAGGAATGGTGGGTCAGGTGGAAATTGCTAGAAAGATCAGGGAATACGACCTCTTCCCTTTGCTTCACACCCAAGGAAGCCAGCTGTGCTTCTTTGTACCCACTCTATTTATAGCTTGAAAAGAAAGATATTTCTCCTTTTTTAAACCATATTGACAATGAAGTGAGGTCAGCCATGTTGGTGCATGGTTTGATCCATGGCCAATTTTGACTTCACAGTTGTAGTGGCCTCTCTCTCTTTTTTTTTTCGAAAGTGACCCCTTTTCCAAGGAGTAAAAGGCAGTTAGCTGAGGTCACTCTGTCAGCTGTCCAAACATAAGGACACATTCTGGCTGAACCCAGTTTTGCAGTGCCCCTGCTGTGCCCGGCACACCTCTTGCACAGCCCCACCCTAGGCACTGGTACAACCAACCTGACCAAGATCTGCCCAGAACTCAGGATGACTTTTGGTCAGCAAGGAATGGATTTCTTGGGCAGGGACTCACATGTTCATCCAGTGGCCTCCAGGCAATTTTCCCATGATTGCTCCTTAGTGAAGGAAAGTTTGTGGAAGGCCATGCCTGTAACACACCCTCGGTTCCCCATGCCCCGTGGCAATGCTCCCCAAACCTTCCAGAAACCAGAGCTGCTGAGAGATGCTGAACACCTCGTTACAAATAATAACAATGATGATTATTCCTCTTTCTCATTGCCAGCCAAGTTTACCAACCTAACCCGAAGCCTGTGCATGTATTCATTATTCAGAAGTATTCGCCAAGAGTTTCCGCAATTAACCTTCTGCCCAGGGGTTTTCACAGACTCTTTGCTTTTTGTCATTTGTGTCATTGGTCATTGATTGCCAGATCCTGTTCTTTCAGCTCTGAAAGGCTGAAAAGACTGATTGGGAGAATGGCAAGTGGTTTCCTAGGATATAAGGAATTTTGTAAAAATTCATTAAATAAATTATTGCGCTTTTTCAGAGAAATTTTTCTTCACGAGCCTCTGGCAAATATGTAGACATGCACAAATGACAAAGGTGTTCTGGTCCCCCTGAATCTGAACAAACTAGACACAGTGATACCATTTACAGAAGTGTTCAGAAATCAGCGTGGAGTTTGGAGGTTTTTGATTTCGTTTTGCTTGTTTTTGACTTCCAGTATAGTTTGGTTCTGCTACTTACCAGTTGTTAGGTGGGCTCTGTTTAGAACACTTGCCAGATAAATGGGGTTTTTGAATATGGGGAGTTTTCTGTTGACATGTCAAAGGAAATGCCAAGGCACTCAGTATGACCAGTGGCTCTGCCAGAATGAGTATTTATGATCCCTTACCTAACTCCGATTCCATAGACTTTAACTGAAGTGTGTGTTTGCTTTGTGTGGTAAAAGTAGGTCCCCTGTATCTTCGTTTTTTTTTGGTTTTGTTTTTTTTTTTCATGTGTACTCAGATAGGAAAATGCTGAGAAATAATTTCACGGTCCTACACTGTAGTTGTTAAGAGAGCTTTGCTAGTGAAGGAATGCAGCTATGGCTGTATTAGAAAAAGCAGGAGAAAAATTTCAAAGGAAGAAGCAGTTTTTAGTTAGGTTGATATATAGTCCCTTTCAAATCTCCATGGAGTGGAAGAGTCAATGATTGCATGACAGTTTGTCCCTAAAATTCATTTTCATAAGGAGCTCATGCCTTTTTACAAATACAATTTCATCCTCACTTTCCATAAAACATGCAACTGGACAGTCCAGCCAGATGCAGAGAGAATATGAATACTTTGAATGTGAATACGTTGAAGTAGTGAATATGCTAAATGCACGAATAATATCCATTATTTTAGCACTTAAAAGTCATTTGTTCAATGAAGTCACACAGAATCTCTTGTAGAGCACCATAATATTGCAGGCACATGGGGGTAGAAATAATGAGTACCACATTGTGGTAGACAGGGTTTGAGATATAGGAGGAGGGATCCTTGGGTCTGTCAGAAAAAGCTCTTCATTTCATTATATTTCACATAAAATAATTTTAAAAAATCGAACAAAAACCCTGCCCTGATTCATAAACAGAACCAAACGTATGGTTTAACACAACCTCAGCAACACCTTGCAGATATAAGCTTACAGCTTCCACTGAGGTCTGAAGAGCAGTATTTCAAAAAGCAGAAATAAATCCTTAAAAAAAAAAAACCAGAAAGCTTTTTCCAAGGCTGGGATGCCAGAGAGTTGGCACAGCCCTGATCTGGCACTCAGGCCACTGTGGTGGGAGCAGCAGCAGCAGCCTGGTTGGGTCACAACCCTGCCGACAGCAGCGCTTCTCTCCGCCATCCCTTTGCCTGAGCGTAGGGAATGCAGGGCTTTGGGCTGCCTCCTTCAGCCACTGCCCCAGGGTGAGTCCTCGTGACCAAATTGGCCCCCCTCAGAAAAAAAAAAAAAAAGTGGGCTCATTTTCTTATCTGAAGTAAACAGAAAGTGTACAGAATCCCATTGTGAGCCAGTAATTCCTATGGGTGGAGAAGCCCGAGCCTTTCCTGCTCTTGGGGAGGGCATTTTTCTCTAGAGTGGCCACAGTGAAGTGCTTGCACCCAGATTTCCACCACGCACCCTCAGGCAAGCGAAGAGGTAGCCAGGGGAGGGCAAAACTCAGTTCATTTCCAGGAGACAAAGAGATCCCGGTGAGCAATGCCCTCAGATAGCATTTCCTACTGTTTGGAGAAGAGAGCAAGGAAAATCCGGCAAATGTTGGGGAGGGCATTGCTCACAGGATGATCCCATGGATGGCCACCGTCGTGCTGCAGCACTGATTTGGGAGAGATTTTGGGTGGGGGTGACGTGAGACGTCGGACAAAAGTGAAGATAGCCAGCAGTGCTTCAGAGCAACAAAGGGCTGCCCTCAGCCAGTGGTGGAGCACATCTGGCACCCCAGGAAGCTCCATTGGACCCTTGGCCCCTGAGCTCGTCCCAGGGATTTCTGACTGACACCACTGCAGTGCATAGGTGAGCTTCTCGCTAGGTTCACTGACATTTCCTGTCACAGTCACGCTGAGGGGAATTTGGTAGCTCCTGCCTTGGGATGCAGCATGGCTGTGTGTGTTCTGGGTACAGGACAGTGTGCATTGAGACCAAAAGTGCTTAATGACGCCAATTGCCACGTGCCCGATGCAGTCACTAAACTTTAGTCCGCCCTTCCGTTTGCCCAAACACATACACTCTGGCTTCCCAACTGGCTTCTTTCTATGTGTTGTCCAATGCATGTAGATACCTCCATCTGCCTGGCCTCAGATACAGTGGTTGTTGCTCCTCTATTTGATTGCCAGATGTCACTGGGGAGCAAGATGGGGAGGTTCCTGGATCCTCGGGGCAAGCCAGCCATCACCGAGGGAGCTCGCTGTCCACGCCGGCCGAAGAACAGGAATCCTCGGTGCCTGCCTCTGACGAAGACTCGCCAGCCAGGACCACAGAGAGCTGGCAGTGGCCGCTGTCCTCGTCTGAAACGCACAGCAACGTTGGGGAGGATTTTGAGGGATTTCAAACGCCGGCGCGGACTCCGGAGTGCACCATGGACATACAGTCTCCCGGGGATCAGTCACTCAGTAGGACTCCTCAGTTTGAAAGTGACTCTCCTGAGGAG
Source organism: Cyanoderma ruficeps (assembly GCA_008694505.1). Taxonomy (NCBI): domain Eukaryota; kingdom Metazoa; phylum Chordata; class Aves; order Passeriformes; family Timaliidae; genus Cyanoderma; species Cyanoderma ruficeps. The sequence continues at coordinate 449,315 of VZDJ01000044.1, forward strand.
GAGGGAAATGATGAGATGAATGAAGAGCGCTGCGGTGTTGAGCCTGTCCCTAGGGATCGGGGTTGGAGAGGGCAGCCCCAGCTAACAGAGGGAGAGAAGCTGTTGATGGAAACCAACAGTAGGATTGTGCAGCTGCTGGAAAATATCAAGAGGGAGCATGCACAGTCCATGGGTCTCATGTCCCAGTCCATGGGCCGTATGGAGCTGCAGCTGGGCATTGTGGCTACCTCCACAAGAGCCATCCATAACTACCTGTCAGAGATTTTAGCTTTCCTCAAGCAGCCGAGGACGCAGGTCCTCGAAACGCGCATCTCCCAAAGAGCCGCCCCCCATGTCGAGTTGACGTGTGCCTCGACGTGGACTGGTGAGGACGCAGTGGCATCCTCCACTGTGTGCTTACCAGGGGCCGAGGGGACGAGCGACTCTCGCGACCCGCCGCAGGCCACCCTGCCTTGTCGCAGTGGCCGGCTGCAGAGAGCCATAACCGAGAGGGCCTCGCTGCCCATGCCTCCACGCCAGGCAAAAGGGGGAGGGAAGAAAAAATAACCACTCCATAGGATTTTTAGAGGTTTTTTTTAATGTGCCTGTCCTTTTAATTCTTAGCCATAAGGCCATCGGTGGCAGAGTTCAACCATTTTTCCTACATTGGCTAACGTTGTATTCTGGCTGACTAGATTAGTCTAACATTTTGTAGTTTATATTTGCACTGTTAACGATGTGTGCTGCTGGTATTTGAAGGACATTTGCCTCTGTTCTTTCACTTTAACTTCATACGAGCATTTTTTTACTCTGTGCCAGGCATTCATTGCTTTTCTTACAAATACAAGTCATTTCTTGAGGCAGCTGTTTTTTGAGTTTTCTTTCTCCATTAATCCCACCCCCTCTGAGCAAGCACTCGGGACTCGGCGGTAAGTATAGAGGTCTTGGCAATACTCGCCTCCCAAACTTGTGTTCGATCAGTCTTTGCCTGGTGTTTTCTGGCATGCCAGCCTGAGGTGTTGGGGTATAGCCTGTACTGGATCATGACCATTCTTATCCTCTGTGGGTCTCACCAGCTCACTTCCTAAGACCCTCGGTGGAGCTAATCCACGTGTCTTGGCTATGTCGTACAATAAGTAATGTTGCCAGGATCATACCTCATATTTCTCTTTTTGGGGGCTGTGTAGTGATGTGCCACCAGATCTATCTGGGCACCTGACTCTCGTTTTCAAAGTTCATTTGATGATGGATCTGGTGGCTTGACGGGCAGCATTATACTTTTTCCTCTGAGAGAGAGTCTGGGGATTCGGAACAGGGTCCACTAAGCAATGGGTTCTACGGGGATAAGAGCCATCTCCTGCAACAAATCTGTTAGGAGGAGACTGTCCCCTGTAATTATCACAGATATTAATTATTTAAGAAAAAGAAAAAGAATTTTTTTTAAAAAAGCAACTTGCCTAGCAGCCAGACCTCTTGAGAATATAAAAGTCATGACATGCTGTTGGGTACTGTGCTACTCTGTCTGTGATTAAGAGCTTTTCATCAGAGATGAGACCTACATCTTGATAAAACACAACTGCTTTCTGTGCCTTTAGGCCATCCAATTTCCTGAGGGCTGGCACCCTGAGCAGGGCACGGGTCCCATTGGTCACCCAACAGGGCAGATGGAAACGCACTTTGGCAATAAATTACTTTATGTCTGTTGGTGCTGCCTCTCTCGGGGGAATTTAATATAGTGGCACTCAAATTGCTATATGCATGCAGAGGCATCAGACTGGCTTTTACATGTGGTATCCCTGACAGTTCTCTGGAAGGATGCTGCTCCCAGGAGCCCCTGGAGCGGTGGGGACAGGTTCTCACAGGTGTAGCATGGCTCCTGTGTTTGACTCTCAACACGCCGTTGTGACTTCTCGGGAACGTGCAGAGCAGTTTCTATGGAAAAGGCCAGGGAATAATCGTAGGCCTAAAAATCCTCTTCTGTGACTTACAGCCGAGCCGTGCTCTCTGGCCAGTGAGACGTAGACTCTTCTTCCCTGTCTTCCAGCAAGGCTGAGGTTATCCAGAGCAAAGCAGATCAGAGTTTGTTACTCTACCAGCCGGCCACAAACTGCTCCTGTAAAAGTGTGTGTGCGTGTGTGCTTGTGGCTGTACTCTGCTAAAGGACCAGTTGGAGGAGGAAATGCAGCTGGCGTGGCCAACCTCCAGTGCAGGCTTTTCCCACGTTCCTTCCTTTTGACCTTCATCCAGCTGCATTCCTTTTAAAAATCCCATTGGAGGCAGGCTTCTTTGGGCCACTCTGTCAACACACCTCACAGCAGGTGCCAGTTTTTGCATCCGTTTTGTGGCTTTTTTTCTCCCTCTTTTGTCAGGGTTATTTGTAAAGTTATCCTCAGAGAATTTCCAACGCAGGCTTGTGAGCTTCCCCTCTCGTCCGTACGAGGAGCGCGTGCTGCAGAGTATGTGAGGTCACAAGGAGGATGGAAGGAGAGCTACTTAGTGAGCCTGACAAATTATTCCACTAGGAGTGTATTTGGAACGTGGTGGTTCGGGCTCAGGAGGGGTTTGCACCCTGTGCTGTGGAGACAAAACAGCTCGAGGCGAGTGAAGGTTTGGCCTGACACGTCTTCTTTCTCTGGGATGAGTCTGAGTGAGGCTGCCTGCGGCTCAGCCAGTCCGTTTCCTTGGCCTGAGGGGGCACGTTTGATAACCCAGTGAGGATGTTTTTGTTTCACGTTGTGCTTTCACTCCAGCAGGGTGGGGCAGGCGTTCAGATTTTGACGTTTCCCGCAGGACCCGCCACGTAGCTGCCGCCATTTAGGATCAGTCTCCACGTGCTGGCTGCTTCTGCAGCCTCACATTTTTTGTTGTAGGAGCTCCAAAATGACAACCTCCACTCTACCTTTGCTTTCTGATCCAAGGGCAGTAGAGCAAGAGAAGGAGCTGTGCAGTGCTGCCATTGGAAGTGACACGGGAGGAAGCCCTAAAGAGTTCCTTGCAAAGCAGCTCAAGCTTTAACCCACCCTCCTCTCCCATTTCCGAGTGCTTTGGCTAAATGTGGCAAATGGGAGCAGCCACAGGGTGAGAAGGACTGAAAAACCTCTCTACAGACAAGAAACCTGCCATAAACTCACACAAAACCAGGTGTTTTTTTTCCCCCACGTGGAAATAGTAGATGGTTTTAAGAATCGGTGGCAACTGATATTTTGGTCAGATCCAAAACTGGGATCTGACTTCTAGGATTGTCTAGCAAAATCAGTGCAGTTGGAGGGTATGTATGTTTCATCCCCAAGAAATATTTTCATGCTTTTCCAAGTGTCTGTCATGGCCTCATCACTCTTTCCCTGTAGCTTTTTGTTGTCTGAATGGGTATCTGGTTACATGTGTCTGTTCGAAATAGAGGGGATCACTTCTTACGTGGTATATTTCTATTTCTCACGTGCAGATTTTGAGTGCTTCAGTTTCCAAGGCTTCCTTCTTTCTGTATCCCAAAGATTAATTGTTTGGCTTCTGGGATGAGAACAAGGGTGGGAGAGCCTTAAGAGGAGATCTCTGCCCAGTTGAAGCTCTTGGTGATAGATCCCCTGAGTACCATCCTGCAGTCCAGCCATATTTTTGCTGTGTAGGGTAAATGTTCATGGTTACACCGTTGCTTTCTGATGCTTTTTGCTGAGCAGAAGTGCAGATATTTTTCTTTCAGAAGTTTGTATTACAGAGCCTTATGAAATGTGACGTGAAGCTGGTTTTTATTTTTGAATACATGTGACAACTTTAAGAATTTTTTTTTCCTTTTCTCCTTCCACTGGATGATTTAAACCCCACCAAAGCAAACAAAAAAAAAAAAAGAAATAAGCAGAACAATGAAAAGACTTGAATGCTAACTTCAATTGAAAAGAAACAGCAACACTACTCTCGTGAGACAGTTTTCTGCAGTGTTCAGCTTACTGGTCCTGCTCAGCCTTTCCTTTCCTGCCTGCTCCCTGACCCTCTGTGACACTGAAATATCCACTTCTAGGACAACCTTCTTCCCAACCCAAAGGCTAAAAGTTCTTCCCTCTCTTCTTGTCCCGTTTAAAATATCATCCTTGCATCAACCAGATCTACTGTATAGAGGGATCAAAAGGTCTTTTCCTTCTGCCTTATTCCCATCCATATCAATACCCAGGGCCCTGAGTGCACTGCTCTCCAGCGAGGTAAAATTTCAATCCCTAAATGTAATACTTGGGATAGTAACACCAGCTATAGATCACCTTAAAAACCTGGGGTTATTTTAAGTCTGTAGTATCTTAATCAAGTAACTATCCTGGTTTGACAAATAATCAATTAATTGGGAGATGGAGCTAATTGCTGAAAAATAGCACTGCTCTGACTCGTGTTGTGGAAGCTTAGGAGCCAGGCTGAGGTGTTCCACTCACAGAAACGCCACAGGCTATGCAACTAATCCTAGTTTTGGTGAAACTTCAAAGGAAAAGACGCTAAGTTAACATGACACAGGCAAGCAAATGCAATGGAAGGCGTAGTAAGGAAAGTTGTTGGTGTGATTCCAGTTTGGATTCTAGTGGGGATTCCAAACTCAAACTCTCCTGTTGGCTTGGGCTAGTGATTAAATTTCTCTGTGCCTTGGTTTTTGTAGCAGTAGAAGGGGCAAAAAAAAAGGAGCTGTCAGGCAATAATTAGTTGATTATAGTGTACTTTGAGGTCTTCAGTGTGAGGGAGTAACATTTTGTATGAAATGCTGGTGAACCTTGTTTCAGCCGGAGATGGGGCTAACACCAGCACTCAGCTTTGGAATATCCTGATTAAACTTTTCCCTGTATTTTACCATCACATCATGCAGTAGATCAGAGTCCCAAATCCAAATGTTGAAGTTCTCATTCAGATTTGGACTTTGCCTATTTTTGGTCTGCTTCTGACCACGACTAAATACATTCCCAAACTGTCCAGTTATTAAAAGAAATTTAAAAGAAATAAAATACAAAAAAAAATAAAATCCAAGAATGCATATAAAACATTCATTTAAACAAAGGATGCAGTTAGCAGTGCTAGCCTACAAGTCCAAGAGTGTGAACAGATCAGGATGTGATTACTTAAGGAGAATAGGCATAAAAGAGCACTTCTGGAGTACTTGTTATTGTCCAAAATATCACTGAAATTCTGATGACTAAGTACAGTCTGCTTATCTCTATTTGAAACAGTGCTGTACGGATTCACTATTTCTAAAGGTCTTCTTTCCATTTCTATATAGATATTCTCCCTTCACATTTTGAAGGTTTGAAGAAGAGGATTGTTTTTCGAGTCACACTAAGTAAACATTAAATGCATGCAGGCTTAAAACTAAAGCATGCATGTTATGTAGCAGCAATAAAAAGTGCTCGGCTTGCACGACTTATGATGCTCAAGCGTTGCCTTGTTAAAATGCCAAAAAAACCTTTTTCTTTGCATTTTTTTGAAAAGTAAATCTCTTCCTTTGACCTTGCAATAATTAACTTTTCCATTCCTTAGGACGAGTGATATTTATTTTACTGAATGCTTTTATATTACAGATAAGGTGGATGAAATAGTGCCAGTTTCCAAGCCATCAAGAATTGCAGACAATGCAACTGTGGACTCCAGAGTGGCAACTATAAAACAGCGGCCTTCTAGTAGATGTTTTCCCTCAGCTACAGATATGAATGTGAGTGGGGGCCCCGAAGCACTGCTTTATTCCTACTAATTTATCTAATTCCTTGATTAAATACTGCCCAAGGCTTCGTAAGGGAAGAATTGGCATTAATACTATAGCACGTATTAAAAATTAAATGCCAGAACTCTGAAATTGCATCATTTAAGTGCAGGATTTAATCTTACAAAACTCTGGGGGTAAAAAAAGATAACTGGTTTTATTGCATTTTGGGCGTACTTTTCCATTGCCCGCCTTAAGCTGTTGCCTTGTAAATAACATCAACAAACTCCACTTACAGCTGCTGTCCTTTCGTGAGTGTCTAAACAAAGCCCAGCCTTCCCTTTCTCTCCCCCTCCTCCCCAAAAAATAACCCCAAATTTATTATTTTCCATAAGAATTCTCAGGGAAAGGGGTAATGGACGAGGCATTATTTCCACGTGGGAGAGGTTTTCGTACTTTAATGCTGTTGGGGTTTCTGTTTGTTCTTTTGTAGTCCATGTATGAGAGACAGGGTATTGCTGTGATGACACCCACTGTCCCAGGGAGCCCTCAAGGTCCTTTTCTGGGTATACCTCGGGGTACAATGAGAAGACAAAAATCTATAGGTAAAATGCCTCTCTTGTATGGTGTTGTTCATTAATAACGTACTTTGAGTAACTTTGCTTCTTCCCTAAAGAGTGTTTCTCCGACGTCTTTGCCCCAGTGAGTGGCTGTTTAATCTTTATACAAACCTCATGAGAAAAGAAGTGTAAGGTGGTGTCATTTCCACATTCTGCTTGGCAAGTACGGAATTCAAATTTGGTTATTTTCTTCAGAATGTGCCCTCTAACAAGGACAAAAAAAAAAAAAAAAGATCAGTACAAGCCTTTTGAAAAACATTAGGGCAAAACATTATCCTTTTTTGCCTTGTTATTTAGGTGAAAGCATTGTAATGCTGTGTAGTTCACAAAGAAAACCTTTTGATCAAATGGACTAAAATTCACCCTTTTTTTCCTTATTTCAAATGGTGGCAATAGATGTTTTTACAACAAAGAAACAAAGAACGGCCCAAATTTGGGCTTTTTTGTTCTTGTTAGTAATCTTAGCAGTGACTTCTATCAATTTAGAAATGCATTATGCTGATGTAAAATTAGCATCCAAACTATCCCAGTATTACCCAATTTATTTATGTTAAAAGCCATATTTGTAATGATATAATGTCATCTTTTGAAATGCAACATTATGGGTTTTTTTCCCCAATAGGATCTTCACAGTCCCTGTGCTAAATTTCAATTGCATCTTAAAAATTCATTAGGTTTCTGAGTTGTTTTATTATGTGCATTTGTAGAGTGCTGGAGCAAGGCAGAAGCTGCTCCTCTGCACAGAATGCCTTCCCTGTTCAATATTTTCAAAGAAAATGTGCTTTTCTACAGCCACCTTGATGATACATAAACCCCAAACATTTGCCTACACATCGGTTTAATCAAAATTCCGTAGCATCCTTTTCAATCCTGGCACCTGGCATGTCCAACAGGAAAGAATGATTATGGTGGGAACCAACCCTAAAGGCCTTTTTTGGAGTTTTGCATGCTCCTCATGCCACAGGGAATGCAGGCTGGAATTTTGGGTTGGATGGAGAAATAGTCCAGTGTGGGAGATCCCGGTGGGTGTGGCAGTGTCTTTAATGCACTCTCTGATTTTTCAGGAATAACGGAGGAAGAGCGGCAGTTTCTGGCCCCTCCTATGCTGAAGTTTACCAGGAGTCTTTCAATGCCTGACACCTCTGAAGATATCCCACCACCACCACAGTCCTTACCTCCCTCACCGCCGCCACCTTCTCCCTCTCTGTACAACTCCCCCAAATCTCTGACGTCCCGCAGCTACGGAACGATCAAACCTCCCTTTAACCAGAATTCAGGTGCAAAAATCTCTTTGGTCAGGCCCGAGAGCGTGGGGACGATGATAAGGGACAAAGGGATTTATTACCGGCGGGAGCTGGACCGGTACTCCCTGGACTCGGAAGACCTGTACAACCGGAGTGCCGCGGCTCAGGCCAATTTCAGGAGCAAGAGGGGCCAGATGCCTGAAAACCCCTACTCCGAGGTCGGGAAGATCGCCAGCAAAGCAGTTTACGTGCCAGCCAAGCCAGCCAGGCGGAAGGGGATGCTGGTGAAACAATCCAACGTGGAGGACAGTCCAGAAAAGACCTGCTCTATTCCAATCCCGACCATCATCGTCAAAGAGCCATCCACCAGCAGCAGTGGGAAAAGCAGCCAAGGGAGCAGCATGGAGATCGATCCTCAGTCTTCAGAGCAGCCCGGACAGCTCCGGCCAGACGACAGCCTGGGAGTCAGCAGTCCGTTCGCAGCAGCCATCGCAGGGGCCGTGAGGGACAGGGAAAAGAGGCTGGAAGCCAGGCGCAACTCCCCGGCCTTCCTCTCCACAGACCTGGGAGACGAGGATGTCGGACTAACCCCGCCGACACCACGGATGAGGCAGTCCAAGTTCACCGAGGAGGCAATGTTCAGCAGCGAGGATGGTTTTAGACAGCTCATGTCGCCATCGCCGATCCCCGCCCCCAGAGAGGCTGAAAACCTTTTTAACAGCAACGAGCCCGGCAGCCAGAGCGACTCAAGGACATTGAATGCTCCGTCCAAAACGAAAGGTACTGACAACAGTACGGCGGCCGCCAAGCCCACGAGCGCTCCCGGCTCAGATAGCTACGTCCACCCGGTCACAGGGAAGCTGTTGGATCCTAACTCGCCACTTGCCCTCGCGCTCTCTGCCAGGGACAGAGCCATGAAAGAGCAGACGCAGCAGATTCCAGGCAAAGGGGACGCCGTCAAAACCGACCTGAACAAACCGCTTTACATCGACACCAAGCTGAGACCCAACATGGAAACGACTTTTCCTGTTACTGCCACCGTCACCAGGCAAAATACCCGCGGCCTCTTGAGACGGCAGGAGACTGAGAACAAGTACGAGTTGGATGCAGGGAAAGAAAAGAAAGCTGAGGAGAAGAAGAACATGTTGATAAACATCGTGGATACCTCGCAGCAAAAATCAGCTGGCTTGTTGATGGTGCACACAGTGGACACGGCAAAGTCAGACGATATGCCCGAGGATGAGGAGGAAAAGGGAACCGAGATGGAGCCAAGCCCTGAAAACTCCCCGCCGGAGAGGCCGGAGGGCAGCGAGGAAGCGGAGAGCGAGCTGAGTGTCCCCGCCGCTCCCGAGCCCCCGGCTTCTCCCTGCAAAACCATCGTGGCCGCCAGCTCCGTGGACGACCCCGTCATCCTGCCTTTCCGCATCCCCCCGCCGCCCCTGGCCTCCGTGGACATCGACGAGGAGTTCCTGTTCACCGAGCCACTGCCCCCTCCCTTGGAGTTTGCCAACAGCTTCGACATCCCCGACGACCGCCTGGCGCCCGGCGCGGCGCTGACAGACCTGATGGCGCAGAGGAAGAACGGCGCCCCTTCGCCCAGCCAGCCTGCAAACTCCTTGGACAGCAAAAAGCAAGCGGGTCTCTCAAACTGTTTGCCTGCCTCCTTCCTGCCACCCCCCGACAGCTTCGACAACGTCGCCGACTCTGGGATCGAGGAGGTCGACAGCCGGAGCAGCAGCGACCATCACCTAGAGACAACCAGCACTATCTCAACGGTGTCCAGCATCTCTACCTTATCCTCGGAAGGGGGGGAGAACGTGGATACTTGTACAGTCTATGCAGATGGGCAAACATTTCTGGTGGACAAGCCCCCAGTACCTCCTAAGCCAAAAATGAAGCCCATAATCAACAAAAGCAATGCACTTTACAAGGACGCGCTGATCGAGGAAACTGTAGACAGCTTTGTGATCCCTCCTCCCGCTCCGCCCCCGCCTCCCATCAGTGCCCAGCCCAACCTGGCAAAAGTTGTCCCCCAAAGGACATCCAAGCTATGGGGGGACGTGCCGGAGGTGAAAAGCCCGATTCTCTCAGGCCCCAAGGCTAATGTCATTAGTGAATTGAACTCAATACTCCAGCAAATGAACAGAGAGAAATCCTCAAAGCCAGGGGAGGGATTGGAGTCGCCGACTGGAACGAAAACTGCGAGTCTCAGTACAAGGTAAAAGTAATTAACCAAATCATTTTCTAAAAAGGCTTGATTTTTTTTTTTTGGCCACCCCTTTGCTAGCTTCTCCTGTAAATCACATAGATTAAAGAAGAGCATACCCTGTATTTTCTTAACAAATAATATGCGTCAAACAAGAATTTCTTACACTGTCAACATTTGTGTTGCCTACATGATAGGACAAGAGCTTTCCCAGCCTTCAGTTTCAAGGTTTGCACAAACCTTTCAGTTGTTTTGATGTGAATTTCTTAGATTTCTCTTTAATTTTTTTCTCTTTAGTGCCTTTCATTTTAAAAAGGGGTGATAATTTAATTTTTCTTCAGTCCCATGAGGTATTTTGACTTCAAACGGGTAAAAAGTGGTTTTTTTGCCAAGGGTTGCTTTGCATTCGCTGTGTGGTGTCATTTGATTCCTGCTGAGATCTCTCCTAATCTACTTCATCCTAAAGTATTTCAGAGAATTGCTGGTTAAAATCACTTTGCACTGTCCATGTTATCACTAAACCCCATCTGTGTGGAATGTGGACATAATATCATGAAATCCACAGTTATGAAAAAAAGAAAGGTAATTTTTTAAGTTTTATTAGGAGACCGAGCTATTTCTTTTTGCAAAAGCACTATGCTGGCTTTGTTGTTTTTTGTTTGTTTTGTTTTAAAGATGCCACCTAAGTCAATTTTATTAGAGTTATTCTGGTGGTTAATAAATAGCTCAGCCCTTGGAAAGCTGCTGCACTTTGCAAGCATGAAGATCATTTGTTTATAAGGGAAGGGTGTCTCTGCTGATTGCAAAGATTGCTCATTCAGAAAACAGTGTGATCCACAGCCTCAGCATCACACAGTCAGATATTACTTCCTGCAGGATGGAAGTCATCAAACTGGTGACGGTGAGGGAATTCAATTTTTAGAATTGAGAAATGGGAATAAAACACAGAAATTCTGGAATTCCTCTCAGTGGCGCTTGACTAAACAGAGCAGAAATTGAGTTGGCTCTGCAGGAAAAACCTTCATACATGAAAAACCCACATTATTTTTGCTAGATGTTGATCACGCTTCTTGTTAAGCCCCGTGAACATGTTGGTCTGTAGCTTCATGCGTATAATACTATTTATCAGCTTTTATTTTTAAACTGAAAGGTATTTCCAGGTTACAGTGGAGGTCTTTAGCATCCCTGTTTTATTAGATAATAACTGCTGAAACTACCAACTACAATACACTATAAATATGTCTAAGTACTCTCATTGCTGAGAACAAAATGATAAGTAGAAGTAAATAGAAATTATTATTCTTTTTTTGTTTTTGTGAAAATACATTTTTAAAGGTATAAAGGGTGGGGAAAACTTGAGAAACTATAGCACTTCTCTGGAGGAAAGCAAACTGTTATATAAGCAGAAGTAGCCCCATATGTTACCTTTTAGAGGAAGAGTTGACTTAGTGTTACAAATTTGTTGCTTTTTTTTCTTTGTCCTTGAGGTTTTTAAATTTTTCTGACTCAGCTTTGGCAAATTACTACATCTTCATTATGGAATACAGAGGCTCGATTGGGGGGGGTGGAAATTTCAATGGGGCTGAAATCCTGCTTCTTCCCTGAAAAGTAAACACCAGCACTCATCTTTGCAAACTGGAGAGAGGATCCTGGGATGTGCCAGTGCCAAAAGAGCTGTGAGGGAATAAATGGGATAAGTTGGCAGAGGCAAAGAGCAGCAAAACTCTCGGCTGTCATTTGGCTGCGGGAGAAAATGACACCTCCACAGCATTCCCAGTGGGAAAAGGAGACAGGAGGGCTGGGTTTTGATTTTTCCTGCCATTTTTCAAACTGATGTGATTACTTCTTAATTGTGAGCTGGATTGAAGCTGCTAAAACCACCAGGAAAGGTTGCTAAGGATTTCTTTTTTAAGCAAATAAGAATCCAGGAGACAGCAGAAGAGAGTCTGCAGACACTGGAAGTGTGTTTGAAAAGGTGCTGCAGGCAGTGTCTTTTCATCTCCCCGAGGGTAAGGCAGAGAGATGGAAATGGACACGTTCACTTGTGGAACCAGAAGCCCTGTGGGTTTTTTTTTTCACTGCTTTTACTCCTGCTTTATCTCTCTAAAAGTTAAATAAATTACAGTCTTTCTAGCCTGACTGCACAACTGACACAATTTTTTTACAAAGCTGTCAAATATTGTGACCAAGGAATACCATCTTTTGAAAATTTCAAGTGTAAAAGCTAGTGTTTAAACTGCAAGGGTAAAATTCTTGGAGTTCCTTGGTGTTTTTTTCCCCCCCTTAATACTCTAAAGCTTATGACAACCAATTGTTGAGCTTGCAGCCCTTCCCCTGTGAAGCGGCATTAGAGAGGGACCAAGGAATTTTGGCTCACAAAAAGCAGGGATTCTGTTAGATTAAAGAGCAACTCGTTAGCTCTGTGAACAGAGCAGTGATAATAAATGAGCCTGTTCCTATCCTTCAGCCAAGGAGAGGGATTGGGAAGAGTTATAAATAGGAACAGCATTCACAGGCTTGCTTGGGCGGTGCTCGCAGCACAGGCAGCCTGATGAAATTAAAAATATGTATCTGCTCATGGGGCCGTACATGAAATTACAGACCAGATTGGAATCCTAAATCCCCTAGGAATTCTCTTTGCGCAGGCAGGAGATGTAAAACCAGGGTTCACTCGAGGCAATTGCCCTGTTAGGGTGGCACAGGGGTAAATTAAATTACAGATAGTGGGGTAATGGCTGGCTGCAGTAACCCATAAAAACACCTTCTTTGTGTGTTTTTGATAAATGTAGAGATCCTTCTATGGTCCTGAACAGCCTTTTCTCAATGACTACATTAAAACCACCCTAAACTTCCTTTTATTCTCTGCACCTTGGTTTAGCAATCATTTTCCATGGTGTATTTATAGTTTTCCTGTGGTTCTTATGGAGACACCGAGCTTCAAGATTTTTAAATAGAGCATGGAAACGCTTGGCTGGAAACCATCTGCTCCTCAGTGGCAGTGACCAGCCCGTGGGATAGGAAAAAGGAGTCCAGCAGGAGAAGGGAAAGGAGGGAGAAGTGAGAGGATGTGCTTGCTTACTCTGTACTAATTAAAGTGTAATTAAAGCGTTTGATCATCACAAGGTTCAGGAAGAGAGCTCCAGATCCCACTCCCGATTTTGGCCACCATTTCCTATGAGGAATTACAGCCATCAGTTGTGGTGACAGAGGTTTTAATCTGGTTTATCCATGTCCTCCTGCGGGCGAGGAGGACAGTGATGTCTTAAGCTTCAGCTTTCATATTTTCAGGTTCTGTGCTGCCCAGGGGTGCAGTTCTGAGCCTCACATTAAGTGCTAGAAAGCTCTTTTTACAGAATAAGTAGACAAAACAAATCTTTTTCCTGCTGCACACCAAGGACAACTTTCAGGCCCAAAAGCACAAACCAGGGTGGGCTGAAGGGAGGAACAAGAAGGATGGGACCTCACAACCTGAAGCTGGAATTGGACAATTAAACCCCAATATGCAAATGGACCAAAACTTATAAAAATGTAAGATCTCGTGACTGATCAGCCATTTTGTGACACTTCTAAGTCCACCCTGGGTGTAGCCCTGTCCAGGCCTCTGTCCTGCCCAAGGTGTATCCTAGAGGCCTTCCAATAAATCCCTACTTTATTTGTTAGCTCTGTCCAATTTCTGTTTCAGGTCAGCCTTCCCAAGGCATCGATGGGATGTGTCAACCCACAGTGCCATGAATACAGCAGGGCTATAAATCCACCTGAGAGGCCCCTGGCTGTTATAGGGAGCTGATGAGAGGACTGGGAGAAGAGCAGAGCAGGGCTTTCCCTGGGAGAGAGGAGGAGTGTTTGCTCTGTCAGGTGCCAGCCCCTGAGTTCCAGGGGCTGAAGGCAGCATGGCTGAGGCAGGATAAACCCAGGGGCTGCCAGGGACGGACAGCTCAGCCCCCAGGGAACACAGCATCCTCCCTCCCTCCATGCCTCTGGAGCACTGATGAGGAATAATGAACAGCAGCTCCTGCTGCTCTCCACCAGCACCACACCAAAATGATCCACGGCTTTGCCAGAGGCGAAAAACACTTTGGAGTTTTCGGTGTTTGTCCAGCGGTGTTTGCACAATCCTGTAGCCTCTCGGGCACGTTGGCATCACTGCTGGTGGTGGGAAATACTCCTGGTAAGTGTGGGAGTTATGGAGGATGCTGTGGAATTGAGTCCTCTAGGAAGAATAACCTGCACTGTCCTGGAATAACCAGTTGTAAAAGGAGAAGCTGGCCAGTGGTTTCGGCCATCAATGAACTATGTTTTTTCATGAGTACCTGGAAAAGTTCCTTTTTTCTTTTTTTTCCACAAACAGGTAAGGCAGAACAGAACTCTGTAGTGAGTCCTTTGTAGGGACTGATCCTACGTTTGGTTTATTGTAAAGGATGTCTGTGTTTGGCAGAGGATGAAATAAGTGCCTTGATTTTTCACTTGCTGCTCTCCCATTAGGCTCATTTCACGTCGTTAACTGTTTGCCAGCCAATTTCACAGGACTGCTTGCTTTGTCAGTGATTTCTGCAGTGTTTCAGTCATTCCATTTTGTCATTTTTATTTGCTGTCATGACTGCTGTTGTCAGAGGAGGGCCATGCTGAAGTGCCATGAAGTAAGTGCCAACCATAAAGCATGGACTGTTCTGTGTTGTACATTCTGCTGCTTTTTAATGCTCACTCATTGTTATTGCATTTCAGTGACTTTGGTGATGACTGTGTTTCTCACAGTGCAGTGTGGATTAGACCATCCTAATCCAGAAATGGTAGCCATCCTAAAAATGGGACCTAGGATGACATCTCAAGGTGAAATAAAAGCCACATTCATCAGAGGAGTACTCAGAAAATATGTTGGTAACATGAGCACATAAGGCCAGATTCCTGAATGTGTCTGAGCACCTAAACAAGGGGCAGGACTTTTCAGATATGGCCCGATTCTGCTAGATTCTGGGAGGTGGAGGGGGTGGGGAGGGATGATTAATACAGTTTTACACCCCTCTGTGAGGCTAAAAGTAAAGACAAACCAGCCCTTGTGGTTGTCTCGTGTCCTTGAAAGCTGTGGGCTTCCCCCTGTTCTCCTTCCAGCTTCCCTTTTCCCTGCAGTTCTCCAAGCAGAGAGGGCTGAAGCTGCCTCCTGGCCCAGCACCATCCCCTTTCCTGCTCCTTTCCAGACATTTCACATGGAAACTCCTGCTCCTGCACAGACAGACTCCCACAGGCCCTCCCGATTGCTCCTCCCTGGCAGCAGACACTGAGCATCCCTCAATTCTTCTCCCCAAAATAACACCCCTGTGAGGAGCTCTGGATCCTGCCAGTCATCACGTCAGCCCTTGTTCTTCACCTGCCCCCAAAACAGACAATTCTTGGCTTACTTTCCTGCCCTGCAATTTGCCTCTGACAACAGAGTAAAAATATTCAGAGGTGAAGGCAAAATTCGGGGTTTGTGCAGCCTCCAAGATCCGTACAAATTTAATTTCTTGCAGTACCCCTATACAGGGACTCCACTTGTTGCTCCTCTTGGTTTTTTAAGATGCCTTCCTTTGATACAATGGAAAAGCTGTGTCAGAGCCACCAAGCCTTCTGGAAAGTTCTAGGGTAAAACAGCTCTCAGGAGCTGAGAATAATGTGGGTTCTTTATTTTTTTCCATGGGAGCTGCTGCACTGATTTGTTTCTGATATTAAGTTAACAGTAAATTTGAATCTTGCAAATATAATTTAAAATTTAAAATAATTTCTTGCCTACGAGCTGTGCTGATGGCTTTTATACTTGGAGGCCACATGGTTGTGACATATAGGTTTTATATTTTGATTTTAATATGAGGCAACATAATGGGCATTGCAGTCAGTGCAGGCTCACAGCAGCAAATGTTTATGAATTACCACCATATGCCAATTCTAATGGAGCAAATTTTATTTAAAATAATTGTCGGACTTTTCACCTTTTTTTAAAATGAAATTTGGGGTTGGGCAGGTTTAATGTGGGTTTAACGTGTTTAGGATAACGGATGATCAAATAAGGCACAAGAAATGGCTCTGGTTAAAAATCTGGGAACCCCATAACACAACAAACCGTGCCTGCTCTCCAGCTGGAATGTGCTTCTCCTTATTGACCAGGGTACCAATCAACCATAAAATGCAAGACAGATGATGGTTTCAAGGCTGTGTCTGCACCCCAGATCATATGGGAGATGTCATAAATTATAATTTAGGATGCATAAGAGTTACATAAATATCCTTGGGGTTTTTTTGGTGGTTTTTTTTTTCCCCTTGGATTACAATTACAGTGCAGCATGAAAGAATAGAGTTGATATGGCAGGTGGGAAAGGGGGGAAAGAACACAGAGAAACAATCTTGGAGTGAAAAGGATGGAACTGAAAGCCTGGAAGTGCTTCAGCAGATTTCCCTGGGCTTCACCAGGGCTGTGCCCGTGCCACGAGAGCTGAGCACTCACATGGCTACGAACTCAGCTGGTGCTGAAACCTCTGCAAGCAGCTAAAATTAAAAAGAAAAATTTAAAAAAAAAAAAAAATCTTATCACTATCCCAGAGTTTGGTTTTAATAATCAGCAGCCCTTGAACCTCTGGCTTGGAAAAAGCAAGACGCTCTCAGACCTCCTGCTACTGCTTGCAGCCATGTGGAGCCAATGCTTTGATCCAGGCTTACAGAAGGCAGAGGACCAGGATGCCTGGGATGCTTTGCTCACCCTGGGTATTCACCCTGGGACAGTCAGCGAACACCAGCCAAGGAACTCTTCACCTGAGAGCACAGAGTTTACTTCTGAGGGGTTTGTTTCACTGCCTTAACATCCTTTATTTAAAGGAAGAGTTGACAGTCGTTTCCTGAACAAGGCTGGGCAGGGAACCTTTAAGAGGAGCAGTCTGGAGGAGAAGCAGCAAAAGTGAGTCGCAAAGCACTGAGCCTGGAGCTGTCAGTCAAGCAGTAGAAATTGTCTTTCATCACCTGCAAATAAGAGAAGGTGGATTTTCATCATCCATTTGATCTTGCCACAGTGGGTGTAAATACAAAACCCTCATTTCTAGTATTTGCAAGACAGGAAAGTTAAGTAGAAGACTGACTGCAGTTAAAGATCAGGGATTCATTTCCCTATTTATACAAAGCTCATTCTTGCCATCACTAGGATAGCACTACCCCAGCTTTTTTCAGAGCAGGCTTTTTTGTTGGTTTTAAATTATATCATGCCTTAGTAATGAGCGTGAGACTCCTAATGCTGAGGTAAAGGAGGTGGAAATAACTTGCTCCCCTTGGTTAGGAGAATTTAATAGTCTCTTGCCACAGACTTTTTATTTGTTAGAAGGCTCAGCTCCAGCCCTGGAAGACAATGAGAGCCATTAGGTGCCAAACACATCACAGGAAACACTCAGAACCTTGCCAAGTGTTTCCTTTTTTTGTTAAATTACATCACCATTAAGTGCTGGAAGCATTGTTGTTCCTACTGGGTTTTAAGTGAAGTACCAATCTTGCCAAGAGATCCCCCTGTTCCCATTGAAATACATGGAGCAGCCTGTGGGAAATCAGTGGGAATGTTGGTGTGAATTAGATGTGTGTTCTCCCCAAGGTTATTCTCGGTGCTCTTCTCCTGACAGGGAGCTTTATTTGAATGGCACCTGCTGAGGATGTCGGTGTGGCAGAGCCGAACCTCCCTGGGCTCTGGTGAAGTGCCAAAGCCCCAGGGGTGATTCGGGGAACACTCTCAGGGCTCTCCAAAGCCAGCAGCCAGCCAGGGCATCACTGTCTCCAGCTCAGGGCTGCAGTAGGGGAGAAAGGGGTGAAAAACCTGTTATTGCCCCACGTTGTTGCCATTGCCCTGTTTTTCCTTCAGCCCCTTGAGATCTTTTCTGCCCAGCGGTGAATCTGCTGGATTAATGGAAGCATTTCCATCTGACATCATGCACCCAAGCCATCCCCAGGCAGGCCAGGCCAGGCCTGGGGACAGTGTGGAGCTCAGAAACAGAGGGCTTCTGTCAGGGTCTGTGCTGGAAATCTCAGTACAGCATCAGCCACATCATCCTCTGGACTCCGTGGCATTGCTTCCAGGATAAATAAACCCTTCCTTTGGTCTGCAAGTGCTTTAAATTAGTTGTCTGAAGGTTTTCCCAGTTGGCAGGTTATTTCTGAAGTGAAGAGCGCTGGAGCTCCCGGCATCCAAGGGCTCTGCGGAGCGTCCCGAAGTGCGAGCGCTGACCGGCAGGGTCTTCCCACGGGAATAAGGGCTGTGGGGTCAAGCCTTTGATGACATGAACAGACCCAAACCTTCTAAATTTGCTTCTGTAGCCAGCAGGCAGAAGCAGAGGGTTGTGTTCCTTCACCCAGCCTGTCAGGCTGGGCATCAGAGCGAGCCTCTCAGCGAGGTTCATGCCTGCTTCCTTCGTAATCTGAAACTCATTTTCTTTAGGCAGAATTTGATCTCAGCCACATCACCTCCAGTCATGCACAGGAAAAAGAATTTTGTCTCCTTAATTTTGTAGTGAAACTGCCAAAGTATAATTTCTCTGTGGAAGGAAATAGACACTGAGACCTTTTAGGCACCTTAGAAGGACTGTTTTATGTTTAAAGCATGGATAAAAAGGGAAATAAGAGCAGCTTGTTCTGTAAACAAACAGCACTGCAAACATTCTGCAAAATCCACTGGGTGAAGCCCCAAGATCCAAAATCCAGTGCTCCTGAAACTTTCCACAACTACTATTATTAGCTGTGTTATGTGTAAAGCCAGAACTGAACCCTCCACTCGGCAAAGGGAAGATCAAATCCTGGTCGTGCTTCACAGGGAGCTCAAAGTGCTCGTGTGCTTGTTCCACTCTGTTTCTCATTTAACCAGGAATTAATTTGGGAACAGGCATTAAAAAGGGAGAGAACGTGCTCTGGAAGGTGTTTTTTCCTGGACTGCTCATAAGCAAAGGTTTTGTCTTAAATATGGCTTACCATTGGTGGTGGTTTTCTGGGAAAGAGTTAACGATCCGATTTTCGTACTTTTAGTTAAAATGCGAAACTCCCCAAGCATTCCCATGCCATAATTCCCGTGTGCTGATGGGGCCATCCTGGTGGCCAGCAGCTCTAACTGTGCCTGTCTGTTTGCACTTGCAGGAGCACGGAAGTCATGAGTACTGTCTCAGGTACACGAAGTACAACAATCACTTTCACTGTCCGACCCGGAGCCAGCCAGCCGATCTCACTGCAGAGCAGGTCCCCAGACTATGACAGCAGGACCTCAGGAGCAAGGCACGCTCCCAGCCCTGTGGTTTCACCAACAGAGATTAATAAAGACATCCTGCCTGCTCCTCTGACTGCTTCTGCTTCAGCCTCATCTCCTTCTCCAACTCTGTCCGATGTATTTAGCCTACCCAGCCAACCCCCTTCTGGGGACTTATTTGGCTTGACCACAGGGCGCAGCAGGTCTCCTTCTCCCTCAATATTACAACAGCCAATCTCAAATAAGCCTTTTACAACTAAGCCTGTCCACCTGTGGACTAAACCAGATGTGGCAGATTGGTTGGAAAGTCTAAACTTAGGTGAACATAAAGAAACATTTATGGACAATGAAATAGATGGCACACATTTACCAAATCTACAGAAGGAAGATCTGATAGACCTTGGAGTGACTAGAGTTGGGCACAGAATGAACATAGAAAGAGCTTTGAAGCAGCTGCTGGACAGATAAGAATAGCTATTTTGCCTCACAAACTTCTGTTGATAACTAGAGATGGGCTGGTACTGACATACCCCAAATGCCTTGTCTGTCTGCGAGTGCCAGCAAAATTGGGGGGGGAAGGGGGAAAACAGATGAATTCCTGGTACTCAGGTGATGCAGACTGTCTGCTACATGCCCAAACACAAACCTAAAGATGCTAAAGAACTGGGGCCATTTTATTTCAAAGCTGTGGGGAGATGTGAGAGAGAGACAATTGTTAACTTTAAAACTCTTGATACTGCCCTCAGCCGGGGCCGTCGCGTGACGAGTTTCTTTTAAAACTGCAAATGTTTCAGGGTTTCTTTTACCGAAAGAAAAAAGAAAAAAGTTGCATTTTATTTTTATTCTTGTCTTGACATTCCGTCTCCAAGCAGGCTTCCTTCCCCAGCCCTTGGTTCATTTTAAGAGGACGGGTTGCACTCAAGCCCAGTTTTATCAGTAGCAGGGACATTGAGGCAGGCACAGGAGTTCATATTCCTGTTTTTTTTACTGGTGTAGCTCCCTGTTGGCATCTGTTGGCAGTGAAGCTGGTTGTTCTGCTGGAGTCGGTCCAAAGGTAACCTTGCTCTGTTTTACCTGGTATTTCTTTATTTCTGCAGTGGTATTTAGCACTCTTCCAAGGTGGCAGAACAAGTTCAGTGCACGCTCCGTTGACGTAGGACGGTGCAGTGAAGGCCGAGAAGGGACCACACTTAGAGGTACAGCAAAGTGAAGCTAGTTTGAACCTGAGACCCCCCCAGTTCTTGACCAGCTCAGCTGGTGCTGAGTCAAAATATGAACTCCACAAGCCAGGACAAACTTTGGCTTTGGTACTTGCCAGTGAGACACTGAGAGAGGCTGAGCCCTGAGAGGTACTGTTTAATTCAGCGAGTGGTAAGAGCCTGGGTATTTTGAACAGCAGGCTGAGAAGGAAGGAGAAGAGGGATGAATGTTCCCATTGAAGTCAGTGGGAAGTGTGCCAGGATGTGAAGTGAGAGAGGGATTTCAGCCTGTTAGGAATGGAAACGCTTCAGCTCGTTGAGAGGAGGCAGAGAGGTGGTGCCAAGATGGAAAGAGCTGTCGAGTGTCTCGGGGTGCGCGTGTTCCGAGAGCCAGGAGGGCTGGGGAGGGATCCAGGCTCTCCTTTAATCACTGCTGGCAGGAACTGGCTCTGGACAAGGACAGAGGGCCGGGCACTGGCCCCCAGCCCATTCCTTGGCACGAGAGGTGGGAGCACCCTGCCAGAATCCAGGGCAGGACTGAGAACCCAGAGAGAACTTTCCGGGGAGAAGCACCCACAGCTGGGTCACACAGCTTTGTTTTCAAAAAAAAAAAAAAAAATTAAAAAAAAAATTATGGGTTTTTTTCGACTTTCAAGTTAACAAGTCTCTCTCTGCATGTTTGAACTCCCCCTTGTAATTAACACCTCTGAATATCTGTGAGTTTTGTAGGACTTTCTGGACAGAATATTCAAGATGTTCGAGGTGGGGTTAATTGGGTGTGGATGGCTGAACTGCCTCCCTACCAAACTTTCAGGTTCCCTTACATTTTGCAAGGTACCTGAACTTTCTTTCCTTGATATGGTCCTTGATATGGTCCAGCCTATCTCTAATTTTTTTATTATTGTGATTATTTTTTGCTCACAAACAAGTGTCTAATTAGGTCTGCAACAGCCCTAGTATGAGTACATAAAGTTTAGCATTTTAAATATCTTTCTTTACTGCAAGTTTAAATAGTTGTACAGATAGTTTATAAGCACAATATTTTAAGAAAATAAGTGGCTGGTCTACTGGGCAGCCTTTGTGCCACTTCAGTGCTAGGAAGTTAAAAACAGAAAAAAAAAAACCAAACAAAAAAAAAGAAAAAAGAAAAAAAAAACTTTTTGTGGTTTACTACTATTTCTGTGGAATAATTATAAAGTCTTGACCTTTTTAAAATCAACCTCATTTGGATGCATCTGAACCAGCAGAGCTGTGTTATATTTTCTATCTTTGCTAGAACTTCTACAGAGGAGGATGAATATTTCTTCAAAAGTGGTTACAGTTACCAACGCATTGGGAAACTCATAAAAAATCAACTTATTTAAGCCTCCTGCCCCCTTTATGGAACAGCAAATCTTTTTGACTTCTTAAACATCTGTTACTGCGCTCTGTTTGTATTTGGGGAGTTCCGAGGAACCTCGTAACAATAAAAACGAAGCACCGAGGCGTTTTGCTGTCGAGGAGTGCTGAGTTTTTTTCCACGGGAGGTGTAGAAAATGGCAGTTCCACTCAGATAGGTCGATGCAGGCAACTTGAGGCCATCACACACTTTAAGAAGTGAAAAAAAAAAAAAAGGGAAAAAAAAAAAGAAAAGGTAATTTAGCCATCGTTTGTCTTCCATTTGGTGATACGACAGAATTCAGTAAATAAACCACTGATGCCATGCTTTCTTCTTTTTTGTTTTTAATTTTTTTTGTTTGTTTGTTTCTTTGGGGTACCTTTGCTATTACCTCTACAACACGTGCCAGAAATACGTTAGGAAACAAATACAGTAGTAAAAAGGAGAACGTAGAAGTTGACTTTTAAAGCTGCTTTTTTTTTTTTTTTTCGGGATCACAACCTTCCTGTTGGTCGAACTTGCCCTGGGCGAGCTCTGACACACCCAGTAACTCCCAGGGGAGCTCATCCCTTCCTCACAGAGGTGTGGCTCCTGCTCGTGCACCTCCTCAGGTACTCCAAGAGCAGGTGCAGAACGAGCAGGCGGAAGAGCTGTAAGGGAAATGGTTCCATTTTTTCACGTTGTGTCCTGTGAAGCAGAAAGGTGAGGAGACCTGAGGGGAACCTACTTGGAGCACCAGAACGCGCCTCTGCCAAGTGGAGTTCGGTCTCCAGCTCTGAGGGGTGGTTTGAAACACACACACACACACACAAAAAAAGAAAGCAATAGTAACAGATAACGCCGTGGCCTCCGAGTATTTTCACCAGGGGGGAGGAGAGAAAAGACCCATTTCTTTCATTGCTACTCTGATAGTGAAAAACAAAGTCGTTAGAGATCTATGATATTCTGGGTTTTAGGATCAACTTTTTGTTTATATACTGTAATTTAAATAAATTGCATTTACATGCCTAGTTTCTGTAATATTTGTGTATACAATACCAAAATCTTACAAGATGTAAATTGTGTATAACTGCACAGACTCCTTGCCCTAGGTGTCTGAGAACATTTTAAGTTGAATTCATATATTATAAAATGACTAGATGTGACTGTTGATTTACAGAATTTACATATCACAAAGAAGTTAATTATTTGTGGTACTTAAGTTAATAAAAAAAATAGTGATTTTTTTTTTTCTTTTCTTTTCCTCTCAGTTCTTAAAAAGCATTACCCAGTTGATCTGGCGATGATTATGTGTATGAGCCACAAATATTGATAATTTCTCCATTACATTTTTTCTTTTCTTTTCTGGATATTAATATGTTTCTCGCTATAGTTTGTGTAACAACTTGTGTTCACGTTATCTATGTTGCTGTAATTTTTGTGCTTTAATTCCTCTTATTTCGACTGATTAAAAAAAAAAAATCAAGCTCCTGTAACTTGCACTTTTCCCCCAATCCTTAATACTCTTGTATGGCAACCAAAATTACTGTAAGAAATAAATATAATATTGCACTAAGGGTGTGGTTCTGATTGCAAACAGAGAACACTGTCTGCATTTTTATTAAAAAAGAAAAAAAATAAGTTGCCAAAAAAAGTTGCAATTTGTTATTGAAAACGCATAAAATGCTTTAACAAAATGTAGATAGAACTAAAGGACAATTATCGATTTATTGTTGGGAAAAGCATTTCCTGTTTATTCTTTTTTTTTTTTTTTTTTCTGGTTAAAGCATTCCTTATGCCGAATGAATGTTCCGTTCATTTCCTGAATTTCAGGGGTCACGCTTCTTGAAATCTGGAAAAGCAGGAAACTTTGAAGGGGAGAGGTAGAAAACTGCATTACCTGATTTTTATTTTATTTTATTTTATTTTTTTTTCCTTAAGGAGGAATTCCGGGATGAGTGGAATGTTCTTTGTGCAGGGGGAGCTTCAGAGCTTTAGAGCTGCTGCTGCTGCTCTGCCATCTCCCGAGGCGCTGAAAAATGGGAGTTTGGGGTTTTTATTTGGCTGGGGGGCTGGAGTTCCTCTGGGGCAGAGCAGCTCTGCAGAGGGGAGGAGGGAACAGCGCTCCTTGTCCGACTTTGTGCATCTTGTGACTTTAAAACCTGTACCAGCGGGCTCTGTTTGTACTGTCAATAAACAA
>VZDJ01000045.1:0-51212 GCA_008694505.1 Cyanoderma ruficeps
AGAAATGCTAAATCCTTTGGTTGCATCTTTTCATAGCATTTCATGACTTCTTGCTGTTGTATTTATTTTAAGTTTAAGCTTAGAATAGGATACTTGAAAGTCCATTTTATTGAATTGAGGAATTTCACAGCATTTTTTGAAGTAATTTTCTTCTCTTGAAGTATTTTGTATGATGTTTGCACAGCACAAGATAAAAATGTCTCCTCTATCCTCAGACTTCCTTCTGCTGGATGAAAACAGACATAATTGCTTGACTATCTTTATATGCAGCTTTTATTTCTATCTCTTTTTCTTAAGTCTTCACATCTTTCCTGGTGCCACTACAGCCACTGCATGACTACTTGATCCATCTTCATCAGGTTGTCATATGATTAAATGATTGCCACAATGTACTAATACACTGTTTAATGCACAATAGCATTTTAAGAGGTATCATGCACTTTCAATTTATAATAGTGGCTTTTTATTATTAACTGTACTAATCTTTAATCAATTTGGCTGCTTTTTTTTTTGTAGGAAAACAAAAAAACAAGATCATAGAGTTTTACCTCCAGTACTGTTATGATCTCCTTGCTTCTGTCTCTGGTTATTATTGGTGCAGTTAAGTATGTGGATAGCGAATTCTGGAAAATTGGCTGTGTGGGATATTGTTGATGTCTTTCAAATATACTCTATACTTTTGACTGTGCTGGTGTGCACATTTCCAGACATTTTTAGAAGTATTTGAGGTCTTCATGGTCATGGGCTAATGTCTGGTGGATTTGGCCTTCGATGGTGCTGAAGTCATGAGCAGAGCCAGTCAGAGGCTGGCTGTCAATTTTGTTTCCAGAAACTTCTCACTAACCTTCACTAGCAAGTTTCTGTTTCCAGAAACTTCTCACTTGATGTTTCCCAGCAAGAAGTTTCCTAGTTTGTGGTTTCCATGCATTTGAACAAAATAGTGATTTTTTTGGAGGCCCTGTGTCTGTTTGAGTACTTCAGCTGTGCAGTGGTACCTGAAGTACCTCCTCTTTTGCCAAAGGGATATGTATCTAATATTGGGGTTTTCCCCCATTCTGTCCAGGTGTCTACAGGTAGTGTTTGGGCTGTGCTCTCAAGCACATGCTGTGACTCTTGGGATGTCCTGTGCAGGGCCAGAGGTTGGACTTGATGATCCTGGTGTGTCTCTTCCAACTCAGGATATTCTATGATTCTGTGACTCCAAACCCATGCCTCACAGCACAGGAAATGAGAACAGTGATTTGATTTCTTGGCCAAGCCTTGGCAGACTGCCTTCAGGAGGAGAGGCTGGGAAACTGGTTTTTAGCAGTGACTCAGTGGCATCATCTTCAGCCCAGCCCCAACTAACACTACCAATCAGCCTGTACTGAATCAGGATGAAATCTGCATCCCAAATTTCCTGCATGCAAGCAAGTTCATGTCTCCTCTACAGCCTTGTGTGGATTATAAAGCTATGGCTTTGCTTCTTCCCCCAAGACTGCAACACTACTTACATTGCAGCTTTAAAGAAATTTTAATTATTTTGGAAAATGGTCTTTCTAGTTCTAATCACTCTCAAAAATGTAGCCAAGCAAGAGTATCATCTGTTAAAAAAAAAGTCAGTCTGCCAGCCTTTGCTGCTCAGCTTTTGCTACCAGTCTGTTATGCCTGTCACAACAAGTTGACAGATTGTCACAATAAATGGCACAAGTTTAGGATGTTGTTTTGTTGTTGTGTTGTTTCATTTTTTTTTGTTTCATACTTCATATGAAGTACTTTGAAACACATTTTAGTAGAGGAGTATAATGAAAGTATAGCAAATGAATTCTGAAAGCGGGGAATAAGTTACACAGTAGTTTAAAATTGTTAGAATAGTATTTTCTATTATTTTTTGTTTACCTGGGGGGGACTGCAAATTACTGCAAGTGATTGTGAAATCTCAGGAGATAAATACTGATAAGGAACTTATTGCCTGAAAGCAAACTAGGAATGTGAATATTTCATTTACTTACTTAAATTACTTAATTGATAATTACTACTCCTAAGCAAGTTCAGATAATGCAGCCTACCAAATTCTCCCCATAAGATGAAGAAAACCTGGTGATGGTTCCAAGAAATGAAAATGCCCAGCCATCGGTATACTTTTCATTAGGTATTCCTGTTCTGTCTGATTTTCCACAGAGTTTTTCTTTTTTCCTTATGTCCTGGAGTCTCTTGGCTCCAGAGATATAATTGCGATTTCAGTTCTCACTCCTCTTATAGTCACTGATGCATCAATGGCCCTTTAAAAGTTATGTTGTCATGTATCCAACTGGATGTGTCAACTGGCTCTACTGCCATCCCTTGTGAATTTTGACTCATTTGGCATTGTTAAAACCAAACCTTTTTGAAACCATTCTGCTCTAAAATCACCTTCATATCTGTCCCAAACAAGCGTGTTTGAGATCACTCAAAAAATCACCAGCAAAGATATGAGGAAAAGTCAGATTAATATTAAACTAAAAAGTACAAGAGATTTGTTGGGAAGAAGATTCAAGATTCACTCTACTTACGAAGGACAACTGAGGGACAAGGAATGCAAGCAACAACAAAACCAAACAAAATCCAAGCAATTAAAATGAATTAATTGAAACTACCTAGCTGTATCTCTCTATCTGCGTGTAAAGACAGTGTAAACAAGAATGAAAAAGAATGTGGCCTAAAGGTTAACAACACTTAAGCTTAACAGTACTTTAACTTAACTTATACCTTAATTTATAGCTTAACCTTAACAATCTAATGCAGAAATAACACTTAACAGCATTTATCCTAAATTATAACTATACCTTAACCTAACTTCCAGATTTGTTGTAGCAAATGTGCAAAGGGTACACAAGCAGACATAGTCAGTGCAACATAAGGTACCTCTGGAAAAATTCCCCTCAGAGGTCAGCAATTATACTCACTTCAGACGCTTGTGCATCTCCTCATGGGCCCCATTCTGGACTACTCTTTATAGGGTTGCAAGAGAGTGCACTTCAGTCATGACAATGTTTCATCCTGGCCACAGTTTGTGTCCGCACTTTCTTTGAAAGTGTGAGAATAGGAATGTTATGCCATTCAGGCCCGAGAAATATTTTCCAAGGCTGGTTGTAGGAAAAACAGAAGCTTGTTAGGAGTTCCTGAGAGTGCAGAGTGTTTTTTGATAAGCTCAGAAAGAGTTGAGCTCAGGATG
Source organism: Cyanoderma ruficeps (assembly GCA_008694505.1). NCBI lineage: Eukaryota > Metazoa > Chordata > Aves > Passeriformes > Timaliidae > Cyanoderma > Cyanoderma ruficeps. The sequence goes on from VZDJ01000045.1 coordinate 3,194, forward strand.
CATTTTCAAGGACGAGGCCTAACAAGCATTTTCTCAGAGAACACTGCTGCCTGGAAAGGAGTTAAGGGAGAATGCACCACCACAATATCTCAAGCCATCACTGTCAGAAGCATGGGCCATTTGTCATTCACACCTTACTTGTTAGTAATTGTGGGTTTATTTTTTATAAAATATAATTTGTTTTTCTGTACTATTATTTTGAACATATTTTGCTGGTAATTAATGACAAAGGACCATTACTAGCAGGATTTTTACACTTCTTTACATTTTCTTACTTGACAGTCAACATGAATATTATCTTTTATGTGATTTACTTGAATGGACAAGAGATTTTCATTTGTCCAACAGAAAATTTCTGAACCATTGTGTAATGGATGTACAAAACGTGCCCTTCCGTCCCATCCCCAGATAATGAGTGTGCCGAATCTGTGCATGTGGACCTTAGGAATTATCACTGGTTTTGGTGTGGAAAGGAACTAATGAAGTGGAAGCTGGCATCTTCCCTCCATGTTCTTTTACTAGCTGAGGTGCTCTCTTGCAAGACTTTGTTTTGGTAGCCGCTGTGTCCAAGAGGATATTCAGACGGCTGCTTTGGATAAGTGGGGCTTCGCTGATTAACTTAATTGATTAAGCGTGTTGTTGATAATGCCAAGATTGTGAATTTGATCCTTGTATGGGTCATTCACCTAGGAGTTGGACTCGGTGATCCTTGTGGGTCCTTTCCAACTCAGTATATTCTGTGGTTCTGTCACTGAAATGATGCGGTGTGTAGGCTATGCTTTTATCCCTGAACTCTCACTTATGTTTGTCTGTGGGTGAAACTTTTTTGCCTGCTCATTCCTCTTCAGCTAGGTCAAGCATTTCAGGCTTTCTGAAGTGTGATACAAGGGAACAACTGATTGGGAGATGCCAAACTAAAATTGTGGCTCTTGAATAGCAGCATCTTAACTAAGGCAGTTAAAAAAGCGACCTTAGCAGATGACACAGAAGCACATCTCTTCAGGAGGTGCACTGGGAGGGCAAATAGATGTCTATCCCTCTCACTGTCCACTGTGAGCTAAATCACAAAACACATATGCTGTGATCCCAGGCAGATTTTTTTGTCCTTCTTCTCACCTGTCCTCTCTCCTTTAACTTGCTTTCTTACACAGCAGAGGTGTGTCAAGGGTCACACAGAAGCAATTTCACCTGGTCCACACTGCTGCAGATGGACTAGCAGACAGAGCTGCCTGGACACCCCTGCCCTGGCATCTCCCACCCACTCTCTTAGTGCTGTCACTTCTGGACCTGCTCAGGGTGAGTGTTCACTGAGGTACAGAGGAGAGTGAAAAACCTAAGAAACAAATGTCTGTGCCCTGCAGGCACTTCCCAACAGCAGCACCACACTGTCACTGTCCCAGCTTTGGCATACAGACACCATTGTCTCAGCCAGAAGGCTGTACTTAATGGAAAATAAAACATCTCCAGGGCCATTGTTCCCCATTGCAGTTCCTGATGTTATTTTAATTACTTGAATTTGTTTTGCAGTTAACCAGATAATTTTATATTCTAGCTTATTCTGTTTTAAAAATGTCTGCTCTTATTTTTCCTTCTTTACTAAATGTATGAACAATCTGCTGTGATACCAATATCTGTATAAAAACCGTAATGAGATATAGATCCCCATAAATTTTTTTTCCATCCACATGAAAAAGGTGAAAAAGTACCTAGGTTTTTCCAAGTTCAAGCAGTTGACAGAAGGTAATCTATTGTGAAAAGATTTCAGTGGAAGGACCTTACGCCTCTTTATTTTGCTAAACAAGTATTATTTAAATTTTCCAAATGTATTGCCATTATGAAGGAAAATAAATTATAATTCTTAGGTGTCAGCCTTGGGTATTATTTGGTAGCTTAGATTCATGTAATGTTGTTCTAATGCATGCCTAACATGCCTTTGCACCTCTGGGTATGTGTCAGGTGTGGGGAACACTTTGCTATGTTTGTTTCAGTGAAAGGAAGGCAAGTTGTCAGCAGAAAAAAAATACAGCCTTTCAGCGAACTATAAATTTGTGGAGCTCCATGGATTTCAACTGAGGAGCTGGCCAAATGTGTTCATAATCTCTAGATCAATCTGCCTGGTATGAGCCTGCTCTGTACAAGTGAGAATAAAACTATGTAGTCCTCAGAAGCTAGGGGTATAGACAGATTTGCAACAGATAAAAGCCTGTGATCAGATGGATGTGAACTTCCTCTTAGTGTACTCTGATCTGGTTTGCTGAAATGTGCAGCATCAACCCTCTGAGAATGCCTTGGGGAAAAAATAACCTCTGCTATATGACTGGATGACAAAACCCTTTTGTAGTTATAATCAAGTAGCAATTTTTTGTTGGAGAGTAAACAAGATAAACAGTCTGTGAATGAACAACTGCAACATAATTTCTTGTTTCACTGCTAGAGATATACATCAGGACCTAAAATACATCTGCCACTCACTTTTAAAGCAGTTCTAGTTGAGGCTGAACCAGAAGGGTTCTGGGTTCACCAGTGCTAATCTTGCTACTCTTATCTCTAAAGAGCACAGACACTTGCGTCCTGACAGAAGCTTCCATCCTGCTGCTTTCCAGCTTGCCTCCACCTCTCTCAAACCTTAGGGGCAATACTTTTCTGGACTCCAGGAATCAATGTGAAATTTGTTTTGTGAAAAATTCAGTTTCCACAAGGTTTAGCTTTTTCAAACTATGCCCCACTAAGAAGCATTTTCTGTGACCATTTGGCACCCAGTGCCCATGAAATGTTGTTGTGCCATTTCCCTTATCTACAGTGTTTGTGACCTCAGTGAGGACCACAGGATTACCTGTGCACAAGCCTTGCTGACTGCAGGTTCAAGTATCAGTCTTGACAAATGCTTCAAGCTGACCTCTTCACTTGGCAACTTAAGGCCTGCACCACCTGTTGACCTGTCTATCATTTATTTCAGCCCACTGAAAATCTCAGGAGTGTTTCTTTATGCTTCATATTTGTTGAGGATCAGCTTGAACCGTTTTGCTTTGACTGCATAGACACATACTTCAGTATGAGTCATCTGGCACTTTTACACTTTTTATTAGTACTGCTATTTAAGTGTGAAACCTGTTATCTGCTGCCAGTAGATATCTCCTTCTGTTTTCTGCTTCTCTTGCTTTATTTTGCTTTGAATTCCTCTAGTTTTCACCTTCTGCTTTATATTCTTTACCAGCAACTGCCCTTTTCTTACACATCATGCACATTCATAATAACCCCTCCCACCATCTACAGCTTTCCCTATTTTTTTTGTTCACTTGGATTTTTAAACTACTTTGGCCTATGAGATTGTAGCAGTTATAGAAGGTGATGGGAGCTGGATCAGTTGCTGTAAGCCTGCTATAACTTTTTATTACAATGGAGGTTAAACTAGGTGAACTATCGACTGACTATGTGTCAAGAAAGCATGAGGTGGGAGAGGAATTCAGAAACAAGATGCTGTATATCATCTGGCATGTTTCCACTAACTTCTCTGAGGCTAAAAAAATTACCCAAGATGATTATGGGCCCTAGATGCTTCATTTTGTGAAGTGCATTTTTGAGTAGGTATTTGATGCCAACACAGTGAAGCGTCTTTTTAAGGAATGTTTATGCCTAAGTCTGATACAAGTTGAGGAAAAGAAGTGGGACTGATTTTTGAGAGTAACGGAAGTAACAATACATTGTCTTTTCATGCAGTAATTGATGTTGTATGCTCGGTTAATATTCAGTAATTCATATTCTGATTACTGTATTTGATAATTTTAGAAAAATCTTAATATATTTTGTCCATTAGAAAAGCATTTAACAAACAAGTATATAGTCATTATCACTTGAATTCCTACTTTATCTGCTTGTAATACGTAATAGGCTAATCTTTTTTGACATTAAAAATTTAAAACTGCACAAAAAAAGCTGTTCGGATATGTGTTGGTAATCTGTTCAGATTTGGTCTAGATACATTTCTCTTGTCTTAGATCAAGGTTTTCTGAGCAAAACATTTTATCTGCTGCAGAACACGAGAGTGCAGATGGTAATGGTGATCCATCCAGCTCAGTAACATGTTTCCATACCTGATGTTGAGGCAGCTCGGGGTGCAGCTGCAGTGGGAGCTGCAGGCTGAGCTCTGGCTGCTGGAGCCCAGGAACAGAGGCCGTGAAGAGCCGACCCTCAGCACAACAAGGGCCCAGGGAGGCCAGCCAGGACCGGACACTGAGACCCATCCAGAGCAGATGATCCCAGACCCTCCTGCCCTTAGACTGGGGAGGGGATAAAAACCCAGGGGTTCCTTTGTTCAGGATCCCTCCTCAGAGACACCAGCTCGAGCTGTTAGTTTGTTATTGCACTGTGATGAAATTATTTTAATGGTTGGGATGCCCGAGACTGCAATGGGAAACCTGGGGTCCACCCAGTAAGGAAACCGGGTCTGACTGCGGGAATGTGGGGCTGCAGCTGGGAAGGGGCCTCAGTCCCAGGTCAGGTGATGCAAGAATGACTGCCAGGGTGGATCCTGGAGGGTTGGACTAGGAAGTTTCCTTAAACTGGGCACTGTCAGCTGCACCAGAAGAGTGTAAAAACCAATGTTAGACTCCATAAAAAAGGTTCATTTTCATCAAACCTGATTCAGTTATGGACCAAAGGATGACAGCTTGCTTCCCTTGTCATGTTCAGAATGCTGAGTGCTCCTACGGCATAAAGTTTTGCAGCTTTTGAGTGCTGCAAAGCTTCTGACCTCAGGAACATTTCTTGGCAATGAGTTTCCCAAGGTAATTGTGCACTAAAAAACCGCATTTCCTTCCATTGGTATGAAATGTATTGTCTGTCAATTGTATAGGCTATTTCCTTTCCTTTTCTTTTTTGATATTACTGGTGAAGATGTTGGTGGTTCAAATTTTTTTCTCTGTCTGATGCCTGCCCAGCTCACCAAAGGGCCTTTAGGAGTCTTCTGAGGGTGGTGAGTAAATGGACATTATTAGTCTATTAAACCGTAGCTGCCTTTTATGTGTGTTGAGTCATTACATAACTAATTTACTCTAGAAAGTCTTTATATCTTGTATGTAGAGTCTGCATGAAGAGCTAAAAGCAGCTATACAAACTGACCCAAGAGATGGTGATAAGCTCTCAACAGACAGGAGAAAAAATACTGGAAGAAAATATTTAACTGAAACAATTTATTGCTACTGTATCTATTGAAATAAAATGCAAAGGTATATGATATGACATTTGATAAACAAACACTTCAAAATCTGAAGTAACTTTAGAGGCGTTTTCCATTGAAAGAATATGCAGTACTTTACAACCAGTATTCAAGTAATTAGAGTGCCTTGGTAAGCAAATTCTTCTTGACATTTTCTGTTGAACCTGTGCCATCCATGACAACCATACTATTGTTGCTGTACCTTGACTCTCTTCATTGTGATTCTGTAATTCTATACTTTTTTTCTTTTTAGTTAGAGGAGCTAGAAGTAACAGCATGTGTGCCTTTGGTGTATTATAGCCACTAAATAACTGTGCTTTTAAGTTGGCTATACTTTGCTTGCAAAGTATCTCTGAATTATTCAATTGACTCAGAAAAGGGAGGTAATACTTTATTAAGCGCTTTCACCCTTTCTATTTGTCACAGATAGTTGGGAGTACTTTTGATAGCAACATTAACACTGCTGACGACAAGTTCTGCAGTTTTTGCCTTTACCATGTGCAGAAAAGTGCCAAGACAAATAAACCTGAATAAGATCATCAGCATTAAACTTTCTGGCAAACAGGAATGTTCCTTTAGGTGCAAGTATTTTGCTCATAATGGGTGTAGAGGAGTTGAGTGAACTATTAGTGTCCTGAAGTCTAGAAATAGGTGTTGTTTTGTGCTTTGTTCTGACTGTCATTAATTAAATGGTATGATTCAAATTGCACCACATGGGAAAAACTGGTAGAAATAACAAACATAGAAGTGACTCGTTCAGTCTTGATTCTGTATGGACAGATTTCTTTTACTGGCCATGTGGATCCTTAGTCAGTTCAAAAACTTTGCATTTCAGTCAGGGTTTATTGTCCTCTCTGCCTATTTGCCTAGTTGCTGTTCAGCAGTACTGGTGGGCAACAATGTAAAAATGCTAAGGCAAAATGCTTTGAAATGTTTTTTTATCACCTAATTATCAAATAGTTTCATTTGGAATTCTTATGTGAACGCTCTAATTGGTCAGAGTTCTGATGTTAAATTTGGTCACTAAAAGTCATCACTGAAAATGTAACTGGTCCAGAGTTCTGTGCATTTGTCATGGTAGTGTTTATCACACAGTTGCTCATACTATCTCCAGTACATCCTTACCAGTAAAATGTCTAAAGGCCCTGATTAAAAGTTTAATACCTGGAATAAATCTGATACTGTATCTACATGAAACTCTGTCTGAAGTCATCACCAGCAAAAGATTCCTGATTTGATATCACAGAGACAACAAATGCAGAGGGAAAAAAAAAAGGACTTTCAATTTTTTTATTGTATTTACTTTAAATTAGCTGATACAGTCTACATTCTGATCTCTGAAAGACCTTTATAACTAGGACTTGGGAGGATATTTATTCTGTAATAATTATTGACAGCTGAGATATATATCCCTCGTACTCTAATCTCCATGCCAAAAAACCTGAATGACGAGGCTATACTGACATATTTATTGTTAAAATATAATGTCCTGTGAGTAGCTATTGAATAAAGATTTCTACACAACTCTTTTGTTTTAATGATTCTACAGTTTTCTTAAATTGTCTTTAAAAAGTCTTACCTTGTTCTGTATCATTGTGAAGTAGTGCACAGTCATTGTATATCATCATGAACAAATCTGTTTATAAATATGAACATTGCACACAGGAACTCTATAAACTGTTCAGCCAGGCAACAGGTGTTTATAACTTGCTGTATTTAAAATATATTGCTTTTGAAGGCTTGAATTGTTAAGGATTTCTTTAATAATGTCTTGCTTACTTGGAAATAATTGTTCTGTTATGAGCTTTATTAGCTGAGAAATCCTTCACACTGATTTTAGATACTGTCTGCAAACCACCAACATGACTTGATTTTGTTAGAGTTGGTCACATCATGAAGTTGTGACAGAAGATGATTTTCTTGAGTGCATCTCATGCATGATGAATTTGGTGGAAGTATTAGGAGGAGTATTTTTCTTACTTAAAATGTTCTACTCTTACAGTGAAAGTGTAAGATACAGTTTTATTTGTAAACAGCTGAAGTGTAGTATCTGCAATACACCACACAAAAGTATAATCACTGTCAAAATGACAAGACAACATCACAGAGAGTGACTGCTGGAATTGACAGAGGTGACAATCAGGCTCTGAAAGTGTTTTGTTCTGATTGCATATTCATGATTCCTCTCTACAATGTGTTACAGTTACTGTGTGAGTTGTTCTAAGCAGATGTTTTAACATGACTAGACTGACACCTTGTGCTTTGAGATTTGCAAGTCTAATCTTTCCCACTGTTCCTTTCCCCTTTTTTCCCAATGTCTAAATCTTGACTTGCAGACTTAGTTTTGGGACACATCCAAGAACATGTACATGCAGGAGGAGTACAACAAACTGATGCATCCGTGTTGCCACACCAGGGATGGTGGTTTACTGGGATAGCAATAACACAGTCTGATACCATGCAGTCCACCCAACAAGTATCTCTGTCAGTAACTGGTGAACACTCATTCAGCAGAAGGTGAGAAATTTCATATGCACCCATGACCAAATAATTTGTCTGAATTTCTCTCTGGCTTTGGTTAGTTCTTTGTAAAATGGCTTTCTTGTTTGCTGTTTATTTGACTCATTTGGCTTTTAGGAAGTCTCTTCCAACGTGCTGTGCCATAACAATGACAGCAGCTGGTGAGTGAATGATAAAGCTGCAAATATTTGTAGAAATAAACAGCTCCATTTGCCTCTCAGATAAGCAGAAGGCAATGTTCTTTCTTCTTTATGGTTTTCATTCAAGCTCAAAGAGAAATTTGGAGAGAACAAAGCAAAGACATTATCTGTTCCAATTTTTTCTTTGTTTGTTTTTCAGACAAAGTCAAAAGAGTTTGGCAATTTTCCAAATAAATTATGATTTTTAAATTCTTTTTTCTTCTCCCAGGAAATGACAGTTTATTAAAAATTGAAGTTCTATATAACTACATTCCTGAAGACTTTCCAGATTGTATCAACACATATAGTCAGTGGTCCAGAAAGGAAATGACTATAAGGGGAATTTATGAAATACGTGCAAAAAGTGAGATGAGTGAATTGCACTTTTATTTCACATTAATTCCCTCCTTTTTCTCATCCTCCTGTTAACCATGCACAGAAAAGTTTTAACTTGATCTCAACGCAAAAGTAGAAAAGGTGGGTTTTATAATTAAAAATATCTCGTGCAAATATCTCAATCCCAAATTTCCTGTTGCTTTGTCCAATTGCTGCCTTACATCTGACCTTCCTCACATTGCAGTCTTTCCACCATTTTCCTGGGTGCTGCTGCCCATGTTTTCATGGCAGAAAATACAGAAATCTTACATTGGCTAATCTTTCTCTCCATTAGGTTCACATCTAAAGGCCATCATCCACTACATTCATATGGATTTGAGTATTTTTTGAGTTAAATATGCTTTGGAGCGAAAGAAGAGTGGGGCATCTCTCTGCAAAGTGGAAAAGCTTGCAAAGAGTTGCACATACAGCTTAAAGCTGATTTTATCCCAGAGGAACAGTGACCAGAGTAACAGGCCAGTTTCCTTTTGCTGTCTTTGAGCATACAGTATAAACACGTCTGCATAAGTTGCATTAGTGGAGGAACTGCTCTACCCAAGATTAAGGCAATAGGTCCTGGTATTTTGACAAAGCCAGTCAACAGCAAACCTAGGCATTTCAGATCAGACCGCCTGGATTTAAGGTATTTGCAGTTAGTCAACCAGACAGAGAACATTGTTGAGCCTGGCCCTTTAATGGGGAATAATTCACATGGCAACACCTTAGACTTTGTCAACGTTTCTGCACTACCAAATCAGCCTGGAGCAGCAGCTGCAAGAGTGTTCAACCTACCAGAAAGGGCATTTTGATGTCTACCCAAATGGGAGAATGCATTTAAAATCTTGGGTGGAACTTCAAAAAATCTAGTCCCTTTTACGATGCAATATGCAACATTTCAAGTATCTCCATGTCCCTCCCTACTCCCAGACCTACCAGCAGCTGAATAGAAAGAGTGAAATCACCTAAGATGGCAGAGCTAATCAAGCCTTGCTGTTGTCAGAGGGAAGGCACAAATTACTTTTCTGTCTATTACTAAGTCTAATTACTTTTCAGCCTATCCCTGGCTGCAGAGACCTGCCTCCTCTTTTTCAGCTCCTGTGAGTCCCCACTGAGCTCCAAGTCCAGCACTGACATCTCTCTTTTTGTTCATACAAACCAGAGTGATGCTGTGCCATAACCTGTTACAAAAATGACTCTTCCATCAAGTGAGGGGGCTGATAGCCCTTTATCCCCCTTTATGCTCTTTATGTTAAAAACATAAGGATATTCTCTTTCCTCTAGATGCATAGTCCACAAAAGTATTTGTGGTCATGCAAATTTTGGAAGAAGTGTCAAAAAAGAAGATAATTTTTGTAAAATGTTGATGTATTTTTGCAATTTTACTGCTTTTTAAGAAATATAATACATTGACATGAAACCTTGTAAATTTTCTAATTATACCTGTAACGTTTGTTCTTTTAGTGTTAATGCCTTCATCAATTTTTAGCATATACTGGTGCTGCCTTGAAAAAAAATAATAAACATGGTACAATGCAGCTTGTTAAAAATGAAGTGTTTTTTTAGAAATCCCCCCCCCAAAAGAAATTAAAGTCTTTGAGCACATTTTCAGTTTCCTTATGTCAAACCATTTCATAAATGTCAAAACAGCTTTTCTTCATCTTCTAGAGTACATTAATATGCTATATGTGTATAGAAATGATATTAGATGTTTAATGTAACACCCTCTGAGTTTTATAATAAAAGGAGAACAAAATGTTTTAATGATATTGCCAAATACTTAGATATTACTGAAATTAGTACTTTTGGGTTTCAATTTCATGGTAAATTTTTTATTTCATGGGAAATATAAGATTTTTATGGCTTTTGATTTGGGTATGAAGCAATATAGTTCTGCTAACTGCTAGGAATGTCTTCAGAAGACAAATCGTATTTAATGAGTTTTCTTCACCTTTGTGTGGAGAAGTAACAACACGTTTTCCCACAAGATGGCAGAGGCGAGCTGTGAAATTTAGGGGCAAAGATGTATGGAGACACGTGAAAATTTGAAATTAGAAGATACAGGCTTGAAAAACCAACTAGAATGAGGATATTACGAAGTAATAGGAAAAATCCAGCTTTAATTCGTTTTTCTGTGAACAAACAGAACAACATGTATTTCATTGCACGATCATATACCATGTCTTTCCGATAGCAAGCCAAAATTTGCTACAAGATCTTACTTTTCTTTTAAATGAAGTGGTTTTGGTACATTTTTCACTCTCAAGTTATTTCACTCTCATATTTTTTTACTCGTATGACTGAAAAGTGTTTGTATATTGCCTGCTATTAACTGAGTAGTTAGAATCCACAACTTATTTTATCTAAAAGAACCAAAGCCAAAACCCAACAAACAAAAAACCGAAGAAAAAGAAAAGATATTTGAAAAGATATTTGAAAAGACAATGAAGATTTATTATGTGTGTAGTGATAAACACATATCAAAATTACATTTTTAAATAATAATTAATATTTTATTATGCCAGATCTTGTTCTAAATCTCATTAAAATTGGCACTAAAAACCCCCATAAGTAATGAAATACTGCATAGAAGAGTTGCCATAAATATACAATAAAGTCCTTGTTCAATCATGAGAGCAACCATCCTTCATCAGTGGGCATACAGTGATCATCCCTGTTCCTAACTGAGAAACACATTTTTCATTAACTTCATAAAAATCTTGCAATTCTTTTTATTCTGATTTAATTTAAGCTTGGCAAGAAAGCGAGTGGAGTACGACAGCCAAAAGAGCAAATTCCAAGCCTTAAGTAAAAGCTGGTTCTTTTTCCTGTTTTGTATGAAGCAGCTTGGACTGTGCATGTCTCTCTCTACACGTGTGTGTCTGTGCACACCTCTGCCAATCTCCCCACCTATTTCCAGCTTTTCCAACCCTATTTCCCAGACATGTAGGGAAAAACACCTATATTGCTAACCAGGAATACTACTTTATCATGACAATGCAAAGAATGACCATTTTCTGAAGTTGCCTGTGCAGAGTGAGTCTCCATGTGGTGGAAACCATCAGTGCTGCAAACACAGAAGAAAAGGCCAGCTTGCAGAAGCTCAGAAGCTCCACATGGGTTCTGCCCTTCCTGAGTCACAACTCTCTGTGAGGGGTGGTAGATTTACTCAAGGCAATGTAAAGCCTTTCTGTGAGGAAGGCCTTGCATGAGGAAATGGTTCATCCAAATGGATCCCAGCTGAAGTTAGGGATGGCGGTTCAGAAAGCATGGTTTGCCCCACCCAGCACAAGTGCTTGCTGGTAAAGGGTCATACTTGGATACCTGTGTTTTTCCAAAACACTGTGGGGCAGCTGAGGATGTCTGCTCCACAAAGTAGCAAGGAATTCTGGCCGAGACAGACCCTTAGTCTTTTCTTTTTCTCAAGTCAGGTCAAATTCCTACTATGCACCTTTCAGATGGATTTCCAGCAAAGTGATATCACCTTGCCTTTGACAAGCAATGAGAGTTGTCACACAGCTCAAAGCCAGCAATGCAGCAAACTGACTGTCTCAGCTGCTGTAGGGGGAACAAGAAGCATGGTCAGCTGCAGGGGACAGGAAGTTCTTGCACTGAGTCTTGGTATAACTTAAGTATCCCTGTCTGTCCCTCAATTGCTGTTACTCTGTTGGGTCGAGAGTACATGATTTACAGAAATGCATGTCTTGATGTCAAAAAGACTGTGTAAGTCACCTCCCTACTGCTGAACAAATACCCACGTTGCTTCCCTAAGGCCTTGGAAAAGAAATTCCAGTGGGAAGGATGTTCCACAAGTCACCCAAAAAGTTTCCCCCTTAAGTGTTTGAGAGCTTTTGCTAATCTTTAGCACATCTTTCTGTAATGATTGTTTTTGTTCATAATTTGGAATTTGGTTTGGATTTTTTTCGCCTTTGACCAAATTCTAATTGCTTTGCAATTGCTATGTCAATTGAAGGCTTTGAAAGCAGATTTTTATTTTCTGTAGTTTCTTGATCTTGACTACAATAGCTTCTTTTTTTTTTTATGATATTTTATGGCTTTCCTGCTTTATGCAAATTTGTGTTATCTGCATTTCCTAACAGGTAGATTCCACCTCTGCTGAAATCACCAAGGGCTGCACTATTCTCATGAATGAAAGCTAAATAATGTTATGGATACCTTAAAGCTAATTGATGCATCATGTAAATACATTGGTAAATACAAATAAAGTGCAGGCTTCATTCTGACATCTTGATATCCTTTAGTTTTAACCTGCTACTGAACAAAAGTGACTGACAGGTATTTTTATGTTTTGAAAACACTTTGTTGCAACATAGACTGAGATGATTTTTTTTGCTCAAGTGAAAGCTTACTTTATAGATGTGCGTTTTGACTCATTACAATTTTAGGTTGCCACTGTTGTTTGGATGTCTCAAAGAAGAATGGGAAGAGTCTAATTCCCATAAGGCCACCATAGTTTGTGCAAATCAGTTTCACAGAAGTAAAATTCAACTTGGCTCCTGAAATTGGTTGTCTGCAAGAACAATCAGAGAAGCTGAAATTAAAAAGAATTTGCCTAAAATGTGTTTTCAGTTTGCTTCTGTTTTGGTATCTTTTTGATGTAGGGTTTATCTTATCCAAATACAGGTTTTCAAACTGAAACCACTACTGTTCAATGACAAATAAGAAATGTTCTCACCTTCCCCAAATGTTCTCTACTGTGTCCTGAAGAGTTTGAAAGTGTTACCTCTGTTGTGAGTTGATTTAAACTCTTTTTACTGCATTGTCACAGAAGGAAAATATGCTCATAAAAAAGTCACCATAAAGTTTCATTTGGAAATGCATTTTTAAAAAAAATCTGTATTCCTGACAAACTTGAAACCACTACCAATTTTAGAAAGTAAAATCAAAGGATATAGGAATAGGAATCACTTTGTGCTTTATAATTTTTCTAATTGTGAAAAGAAGGTGCAGCTCACAAATGAAGTTTCCAGTTGTTTGCATTGTCTCACAAGCATGTGGTGCCTTGTAGTTAAGTACGACAGAACAAATGGAATTGGCATGTTCTTCTTTCAAATTCCTGGTGAGAAAGTTGATTACAAATTGAAGGGAGTGGTAATTAAATGGATAACAAATTGTTATTTTTTTTAAATTCTCACATGCACAAACAAGAATAAATATTGCTTAGCTTTCCACATTTTTTACACATTGGAGAATAATATTGTCTTGTATTACTCTGTAAACTCACAAAAAACCAATATGCTAAAGTGTCAATAATTCATGTTTATATATCACTTGGTTTTGGAAAGAAGAAGCCTGAATCTAGGATGTAAGTCAGGTTCATATTGTAAAATAAATAATTTAAAGGAGCTTTCTATTTTGAAAATGAAATAAAATACATGACTTCTTGGGTGTTTTATTTATTCCACCATCTCTTAGTTTGGGCCATTTACATGTAACATTAAAATATTTCATCATCTCTGGCTCCAAAAAGACCTTGGAACTGGAAAGTGAAAGTTTGCCATTTATATTTCATCAGGAGCAAGGATTCCGAGATCATTGTTTTTTCAACTATTCTGTTGGTAATAGGTCAGAAAAAAGATCTGATCCATTCTTCCAGCTTTTTAATATACTAACTGGGAAAAGAATAGAAGTATTTTGTTCACATAACACTACAAGTAGTTCTCTGAACACAAACAAAGAATAGAGATATCAGTATTTTGCCATTACTTTCTAAATTAGAAGTTTTACCAATAGTGCAAACTAAAGAAGGAGGAAGAAAAATTGCAGTTCATATTACAGTGGATTCAACAGTTCTGTTTGACTTCCAGTTTACAGCTGAGGTAAAATGTTTTCTCTCTCCTTCAGGTATTCTCAGAATTTCAATCTGACTTTGACTATAGGTGAGGTTTTTCCAAGATCTACCTTCTTCTGATTGAGAGGTTCCACATTTTTAATCATTGTTTATAGGTTGAAAAAATTCACTTGGATATGTAAAAACTTCATGAGGTTCTGTAAAAAGACAGAGCAAAAAGACATTGCTGCCTCCAGAAGAGCTTATTGCTCTCTTTGAGAAATGCTGCAAGGAAAACATTTTTTTTTAATTTAAATATAATTTATAATTAAAATTCAGGGATAATTTCACATTTTTCCTTGGTTATTTTGAACAAAGTATTTCCACTTGTCAAACAGTTTCACTATCAATCTAGGTTACTCTGAAAAAGCCAAGGAAAAATGCCAAACAACTTGCATTCAAATACTACAAATCCATTTTTGTATCTGCCAAGTTTTGCTGGGCTTCACACCAAAATTATGTGAAACTGCAAATTTCTTACTGTGCCACTCTGGCTCTCCAAGGATTAATTTAGAAAAGAGGAGTAATAGCCCATGTGTGTGTGTACTCTCTACTAGGATTCTTTCTTTAAAGTTTTAACAGCTTTTTTAGCTGTTTTCTATCTCTTTAGAATTTTAGAAAATAGAACCTTTTAGCCAAAATTTTTATATCTTGCAGCTAACATGTAAAATCCTCGTAACTTTTAATCAGTGCAATAGTATGAGCTCTCTCTCACTTGTGACAAGGAATTTTACCACAATATTATCAACATATAGCTCATGCAAAAACCCCTTACGTGATTAATTTTTTGACAATTCTCCTTTTCTTGCCTTCTTGACAGAGCAAGTCAGTACTTTCCTTACTAATTATGACATTTAAGCACTTCAGAAAACACTTTTCATCTCCAAAGTTTTCTTCAAGCATTAAGTGTTATTTGTTGCACGTTAAAAGGTTGACATGGGCCAGGCAGAGAAAGAGCAGCCTCTTTGCAGAGCAGGAGGAAGAGTGGAAAGGTTTGGGGCTTGGTTGCGTTTGAATTTGTCACCAAGCAGCCTTTTCTGCAGCCAGGCATGTTTACACAGCCTGTAATTTCACTCTGGTTTGGCCCCCAGCGCTCTGCCGCAAGGTCCTGCAGGAAATAAAGCTGGACCCGAACTCCAGTCTGGATCCCATCATCTGCTTTCCTGGTGCATGAGGGTGAGCAGATCCCTCCCGCTGCATCCTGCCGAACAAACTGAGCACCCGGACCACCGCTCCACCACGCCCCGCGGCGCTGACATCCCTCCTCGTGGGTGTCTCTTCGCAGAACAGAGGCAGCCGGCGCTCCAGCTGTCACATGGAAATAACGCTCCTCCTTCGAGCAAATGGGGTCCCTGCAGCCCTTCTCAGCTCCTGCAGAGGGTGGTAGCTTCTTTATGCAGTCTGTGAACCTCACTGAGTTACATGATATGAGCCAGAAATAAAGCTATTACAGAGTATTATGTTCAAGCCATTCAATTGCAACATCCACTATCACAAATCTCGGGTTTTTTTAGTATGTGTAGTAGCGAAAACCCCATTGGATAAACTTTCAGGGAAATTTTATGGGGCTGTGTTTAATCTCGTGTAGCACACAACACCTGCAATAAAAGAGTTGGATATATGGTTCAGTGAGCAGCATGACTGATGTGTGAGCCAGAAAATCATAATATCATGAACGTTTTTATTGCAGGCTCTTTTCATTACCTAAACTCCTTTGTCTCCTTTTTATCTTATCACTCGACACATTATTTATTTTACCCGTGCCTCAGTTTCTCTTACTGTACAATAATGAAATTCATGCTTCCTAAAGTGCTTAAAAAAAAATCTCTGGACAAACTCAGTATTTAAAAATCTCTGGATGATAGTCAGATCTGTATAACAGCAGTGGTAAAACTTTGCAAGGAAAAAGATTTCTGCAGGTACAAGATAGACCACAATATGAGACTCTCTATGATTTCAAAAATTACATTGGCCTAATGGTCCTTGACACACAGTTATTTTCACACTGGCAGTACAAATCCAGTCAGACCAAAGACACCAAGCACTGTCTCCAGGGTAGCTACTAAACTTCAGACTAGTAATGACATATGCATCTAAATAGAAGTGGTTCCTTTCAATACGTACAGATTTTTTCCTGATAGTATTAATGATTTCTGGTGAGTAAAATCTATATTGGCAGTTACTGACAGTCTCCACACAATTTATATACAAATCTTACAACTGAAGGGAAAATGTTAGGAAAGAAAATATTTGACATACAAACAAGCAAACAAACAATGTTTCAAGCATCTATTTTCCTCTTACTGGGGTGAAAACACTGCCCTAAATTATGATGTACTTCCTTCAGTGCAGAGTTTCAGTAACAGATACCATCCTCAGCTTCACACCATCCTGTGAAGGATAGAAAGAAAATTTGCGTAGTTTGAAACACGTGTCAGTATTTCCCATTCATTAGAGTGTAACTCATATATCTGGTTTATATCATCATTTTCATGTGCTGTTGATCACAGTACATCAGTCATTGCCCTCTGTACAGAAAATATACCAACTCCCTATTTTGCATTACCTTCAGTAGCATATAGTGGTGCACCCTTAATGCTGAACCTGGACTTCTCTGTTCATGAGTGCCAGCCTCTCTGCTCAACAGTCCTGGTGGTGCTCTTATGGTGAAACAAAATCTGTTTCATACTGACTGCTTTAAAATTCACTCTTCCTCTGTCTTTGAAATTCTGTTGATTTGTGAGTGGAGAACTCCTTTCATGAAGTGTTGAGGGGTCCCTGCAAGGACTCTGATATGTGAAAGGAGCTGGAGCTTTTTGATCAGTAGCTTTGTTTTCTGCTTTAATCCTGAATGTATCAGCTTGATAATTTTTTTCGGGTTTAGTTTTGTTCTATGGTGTCTCTCATTTTATATTCTCCAGGCGATCTAGCAGAGGCTTTTGAACTCTTTGGCACTCCAACAATATTTGAATGGATAGGGAGCTCTTTATTCTTAGAGATTTTTTGATATCAATATTTAATTTAGTGAATTCCACCTGCACTGTAAAACAATCTAGCATACAGGTACTGAAACACTTGAGTTGTGTGTAGCTGCCCTGGGTAAGTCATGGACCCAAGTCATCTGGTCTTCTAAGTTAATATGGGATAGTTATCCTGCACACTAAAGAATATATCTAGAGATGACTGACTGGGGGTGCAGAGCATCCCACTGGCACTCAAGATGTGCATGGAAATGTTTAAATGATGTATGGCATATTGCCCCTGTTTCCCACATTCCTTCACCTGGAGCTTGCTATAGCCAAATCAGGATACTCCGTGTTGGCTTCCCTCCCCTCCTCTTCTCCAGAGTGGACACAGGTGGTTTGCAGGGCTCCAGGGTGTTACTCTCTGGCTGTGGCTGCCAGGCCTGCCTGCCTCTGGAGCATGGGCATGCTCTCCCAGACCACACACTCCCACACAAGGGCAGTTTTCTCTGCTGATCAGCTCCTGAACCCTGCAAGCTTTCCAGTGTAAGTGACACACACTTGAAGCAGATTTCAGGGGAACATTAGAAATTTCCTGTTTTTCAGGTGCTCGGAAGTATCTCAAAGGAGTTCAGGAGTTCTTTGGCAATAATTAGGAATCTCCACAAGGTGTCTGGTTACTGCCTGAAGGGCTGTCAAGCAACAAAGGAGACAATGCACTTAGTTTTTGTTGTGAAATATTTTCTTCTTTGCTAAGGTTAATAATTTTAATATGCAACTATATTTTCATTTGCAGTATTCATATGCAGTTCTTTTGTTATCTTTAAAGAAATATGTTTTGTTATCCTGTGGCAGATAGCCATAGCCAGTTTCTCAGCCAGCTAACTAAAACATTTCCAGAGGGGACTAGCCATTGTCTGTCTCCCTGCAATGAAGTTAATTTTCAGCATAACCATTTGGGCTTTCTGAAATTTGCTCTAGATCTGTCCTAGTGTTGATGCTTGGTTCCTTGACTTAGTTTCCCCATTACTTACTGTTTTCACAGGTTTTCAACTGCCAGTTTATCACATTAAATGTCCTCTTGCACTTGTGGGCAATATAAAGTACAAAACTGTCTCTGACTCTAAAATAGTAGCTAAATATAATGAATTATCTAAGCACTCTATTGAAACAAAATATGAGTCCTCCACTTGTATCCACCCTGCAGCCATCGGTAGACAAGGTTATTTGCAGTTCTGTAACTTCAGAAAAACTTTGTGAGTAAATCTTATTTCATTGTTGCCTTACTGTCTGAAAGAACACACTAAAATACAAAATCTGTTTCAAAAATTGATTCAAACTTCAGTGTCCACAGAACACCTCCAAGACATAGACCTGGGTCTTGTCCAAGGGCACCAACTGGATGCAAACTCCAAGACTGTTGAGTTTAAATTAGTTTACTCTGCATGGGCAATTATCCTAGTACAAACCACTCTTGACCAGAAGACAGAATGACCAGTTTTAGGAGACATCGGTGACAAAGTCCAGACTGCTACATTGATAAGAAGAGAATAAACAAAAAGCTGTTTCAATTAACACAACTTTGTTTGTATAAAATCTGTCAAGGGTGTCCTTCAATGACATTGACAGAATTACCTGCATACTATCAGCATATTTGCGACAGTTGCCTTAACTTATAAAGTTCTCACCTTTAGAAATGTTTCATACTTGCAACTCCAGATCAACCAGTTCTCCAGCAGATCTCCACTTATGCCCCAGGAAATTAATCTTCTACTTCTAAAGGTCAAGAATCCAAATCAACGAGAACTTTGAATTTGTCTTGCTCTTGCACTTGGTTAACATTTTTAGAAAATGATAAGATATGGAGAATTTACTTTCATGCAGAAAACTTACCCATAATTTCCCTTCTAAAAAAGAGATGACGAAATATGCATTAATGTACTTTTGTCACTGATACAAATACATGCTTAAATGAGAGGACAGCAATAGTACATGGGAAATGTAATTTGCAGTGAAAATCTTGCTTGAAATAATGGTAAGAGGAAATTGTAGTAGAAAAGGGGAAGATCTTATTTCATGATGCTGAATTGGAAGTTGTGTTTGCATTCACTTTTTGTAGTGTTTACTATTATTAAACACCTATTCCTTTAAATAATAGAAATGTTAAGGCAACACACACCCCAGGGTCTTTATTAGACTGTAGATAGTTCTATTCCAGTGTAAATTTCAATACCATGAAATTGAGATAATTTTATACATTCATTTATCTCCTGCTTTCCAACATACCACACATGAGAACTTTCTTTTTCATGTATTTTTGCAGCAGCAAGTCTGAAGAGAACTCATGTTAAATATCTGGTGCCTTACAGGAGCTTTCATTCTTGATTGTCAGCTTTCTCATAAAATTGTTATAGCATAAAGTAATGAAAAGCAACATTTGTATTAAATTGTAGTTTTATTTATGGATTAATGCTAAAACCCAGGCATTGTATTTCCTTTCACTTTGGAAAGCAGATGAAATTTGTTTAGCTCAATCTTTATTCTTTCAACAAAACCAAAAAAAAAAAATTCTCCAGTGTTGTCTGAAAACTGACTATTTATGTTGGCTTAGGAATAGAAAGATATCTTGGTGCTATGGTTCTCTTAAAGGTGTTTTTATCCTAGCTTTTTATCTGTAAACTCTAACCTTTCTGCAGAGTTTCATTAAGCATTTTGCTTCCTCATATGCAACACATGTGAGTCATAATTTATACACTTACCAGAAATAAAGGTTTAATATACACGTGCAAAACTAGCAAAGAAACAAAGAATCTCTGCACATCTTGTCATGTTTTACAACAAGCTCAAGGAGCAGCACTTGACTTCTGCAATATGATAATTTATAGTTGTGAGCAGTCTTTTGCCCTCTAGGATCAGTAGGAAGTGAATGCTAGGGGAGCAAAAGAAGTGGAGGCATGTGTATTCTGCATGTAGCCAGCTTCTCTGGAAGTCCTACACCAGACCTAGTGGCATCAATAGGATTTATTTTGGTTGGCCTCTTTTTTTCTGTGAAGTTAGCCCCCCTTCCCCATCTAGAACAAGGGAGATGGTCTCCAGAATTATCCAACCTCCTTAAGAATGTCCTTTATTTTGAGGTCTACAGCAGATAAATAATCATTTGATATCTAAAATCGCTGCTTGTCTTGTTGTCTGTTATCATCTCCCTGTCTCTGTCCGTATTATTACAATCTGAAAAAGTCTTTCAGGATAAAGATCATTCCATGTACATGCACCATTTCTTAGGCTTGCCTCACATCTGCCTACTCTCAGGGGCGAGACTATGGGCCATGTATTCTTGCTCACAAAGCATTTCCATTATTATGCTCTCAAATATTATTAAGTTAGTGATGGAACAACAATTTTTGTTGTTGTTGTTTTGTGCTCGTGCAACAGCTATCCAGATAGGGAAATTATTTGGGAAAACATTTCTCGGGCACTTGATTAGCAATCACTGGCATTTCAAATAAATGCTACTACATTGCTGTAAGAGAGGTATTTATATTTCCAAGTTCTGCAATCATCCTAGTTCCTTTTAATTGTGTAGTGCTTAGCTGGCTTTTTTTTTTTTTTTTTCCAAAGGAAAAGTATCATTCAGGCTCAGTTCCATCTTAGCTAAGCTTCATCAAGAGTAACGTTTTTCCAGCAGGTGCAAATAGGACAGTTCTATGTATTGGTGTGATGTGTGACTTCACCAGGAAGATGAAAAGGGAGATGCTGTGGATTGCTACTGCCCTTGCACCATCAACATCTCACCAGCCTGAAACCTCCTGCCACCTCCTGGTGAGCTTAATGCCTGCTTGTAAGGTGCTGACAGAAATCTGGTACAGGCTGAACAATAACTAAATTGTTATAATAATTTCAAACTGTCCCTATAGAAATACCATGTGGATGTTGCATTGCACACATGGAAAAAGAGGACCACTTCAGATCTACTAGTCTTCCATTTGTGATCAAAATTAGCTACAAATACATTGTTCCCCTGGGGAAAAAGCCAGTCTATTAACCCACTGCACTAGGCAGACCTTGCACTGACACCTTGTACTAGTGATTTCTCATGCAAAACCTGTCATTCCAAGCAAGAAGCAGGTTTGTGTCATTGGAGCTGGAACTAGAGAAAATGTCATTATGATTTAAGCAACAGTGATCAAAAGTAGATAACTCCAATCAGTAGGACTCAGTTCCAGCCCTTTATACTAATCAAAGTAAGTAAAGAACATCATGTTCAAAGAAACGATTTTGTGTAAGACTTGACTTTTAAATGTGTGCAAAAATATTCTTTTTGATCTGGGTTCAGTGGTTTTCCTCACTTATCTAAAAAGAGTTAGCAACACAGGTAGTAAATGAAACTCAAATATAAAACAAAAACAACACTAGACAATGGTTTCTTTATGGCTTTACTAGCTTGAGAATGAACCATGTTGAGAAATTACCAATAGTGCTCTTAGGCATTTGATTTAGTACATTATTATGGCAAAGAGAAGCAGGGGCAGAGGAGCAATGGACTCTGGGCCATGTTTTGCCCTTGGTGTTGAGCTCCAGTGACTTGCAGCAGCTTGGGCTGTCTGACATGACAGATGTTCTTAAAGGTCATTTGTGCTGTCTGTGTTAATGGTACTTTTTGGGACACATTTACAAATCTGTATGGAGACTAAAGAGGTGACGAAAGAGTTTCTACCCTGCAGCCTGTGGTGCTGAAGAACCAAAATTCTGGCTGGGTTTCAGGGCAAATATCACATGCTGGAAAGTAAGTATTAAGTGCCACTTTCTGTGACAGTTGGAACACCCTTAAATGAATTACGGATTACATGTCTGCACTAAAAGTTCATTGAGTAGCACCCTCTGTGTTGTTAATTGCTAATGAACCAAGCTATGCATCCCAGATGTTCAAGCATAGAACTATATGGTTTATATGGGTAGATTTTGTAGCTTAACAGGTATCAAGGGATTTCAGGATTTTTGGACTCAATCAAGTTTTGGTCAACAGACATTTCTTTGCATACTACTACTAAATATGGTTGTAAGGATAGGGAGCCAAGTAGGACAAGGCTGTAGCTAGACTTTTCTTTATTTCTTTGTTTTTTATAGGTGCGAACCTGCACACTGTAATGTCTCTTCTTCATTGCAATTGAGTTATGTTTCCCTATGTATGTGCTGAATTATGTAACTCCTTCTGGATGTGCTCTGATTTATTAAATTTCTGTTTTCGCTAGGACTTTAAATCAGCAGGAGATTTACAAATCACAAAAAACATTTACTCAAGAACAAATTTTGAACTCACTGGAATAAAAGTGTGTATGTACAAAAATAAAGCCTTTGGATAATATTCAGAAAATGGACACATGAAATTTCACAGTGAGGTTGATCTGTGGTGGGTGGAAGTCCTTGTTTTAATAGCTAAACTATGGCAATAGCAGCAACTGTGCAAGCTGTACTCTAGATAAAACAGCATGAATATTGCAATGACCAGTTATTCAGCAGGGAAAAGAGTAACATTTTCCAAATGGGCTACTTCTTTTTTCAAACTGCCTTCCATTCTGCAGGTGATAGCTCCTTCTCTCTCCTTGTCCAGTTGTGGTTCTCATCCAAACACAATGCTCTGGGAAATAATTTGTGGAAAGAAATCCCCTTTATAAATAAACCAAAGATTTGTCTCAAAGAACACCAGGACAGCTGTCAAAAGAGGTGAGATTTGTTTACAAAGAGAACAAGGAGATGTAAATGGATGAGGCAGGAGCAGTGAGAAAAGGAACCATGGTGTCTTAAAGTTGATGTACAAAGAAACAAAACTGTAGGGCATGTTTCAGGGGAAAAGTCAGAGGCATTTGGAATATGAGAAATTATATCCGATAAATCATATGAATGAGTAGGTCATGAAATTGTGAGAAACTTTATTTTTATTGTAGAATAGCAGCTGGCCTGGCTTAGAATAATTTTTTCTTATCTATTCAGCAATAGAAGATGCAAAAAATGTTTACTTCCAGCTTGTATTGGTTGGAAGATGGCAACTACGTTTATTCTTTTCCAAGTGTTTGTTGTCTTTGTATACATCAGCCGAAAGATGTATAAAGCTATAAAAAGCTGTATGCAGTAAATAAGACACCTACCTTTTGAGATCTCATGGATATTCATGTTTATGATTACTTAAATTTATATAATTATTTAGTGTGATGCAATAAAAACTTCCCTGGGCTTACACATTAGGGTGAATTATCAGCTCCAAATAACATTACTGACTTCAAATGAATTATTTTTAGTTTCTACTTTGATAACTACGCTGGTGATTAACACCTAGGAAACTACAGGTGTGGGGAACAATCCATGGCAACTCGATACTCGGTTTTTAGTGCTCAAACATGCAGAAAAGAAATTAGATTTTCTTTATGTTTTTATGATGTATAATAGCATTAGTGCTCTCTAAGTCAGGCATTTCCTGGCAGCTAATAGTGGATTGGGTTAAGAGCCCTGGGGTTTATCTTAGACCTTTTACTCTTCCAGCCAGTCATTAGCTGCCAGGAAATGTTTGACTCAGGGGTCATTGCTGCTTAAATATTGCCTCTAAAATCTTCTCATTGCTATCAATTCATTTTGCTTTTGTACTGTATTAGCAGGCATAAGTAGTAATACTATTAACTATAATAACAAATCAGGCAAATAATAAAGGCTCTGCAGGCTAGGGACAGAACCAATACAAATTGTTTTCTACATATTTCTAGTTTAGGGTTGGATATTGACTCTGTAATATATCCAAACAACAAGAGCAAGTGCCCTGTGACTACTAGAAGAGAAGAGGCAAAATGTGAAAAGGAGAAAAGAAGAAGGAGAAGCAATGTCATGGCAAGAGAAAGAAAAGACAGAGACGGAAGGAAAGAGTAGCATAATGTCAAAGTCTCGAGTGAGGAATTTTGCGTTCTTGCCAATGAGAAAAGTTACAAGGACTTATTGCAGTGTGCCAAGTCATTGCACATACTTCATCATTTGGATCCTCTTTTTGTGTTTTCAATTTTATATATGCAAACAACGACTTGTGGCTTGAGGCCACAGTACAAGTATTAAACAGATTGCTCTGATTTTGTCACAAGTTTTCTGCAAGAGAACACCTCATCTGAAATCCCCAGAAGCAAAAAAAAAAAAAAAAAGAACATTGCCTCAGTGTGAATCAAAACTTTATTCCTTTTTCACTTGCTGGAATTGCAGGTCATTTTCTCATAAGACTGAATCCATTATCATACTATTCCTTTCTGTTCCCTCCATCAGTTATCTTGTATACTGAATAGTTCAGCTTTTCCTATCACTTGTTCCTTGGGAGAGAAGCTGACTCCCACCTTGCTACACCTATTGTAAAGACTGATAACATCCTCCCTAAGCTTCCTTTTCTCCAGGCTAAACAGCCCCAGCTCCCTCAGCCAGTTCTCATCAGACCTGTGCTCCAGACCCTTCCCCCGCTCCATTGCCCTTCTCAGGACACACTCCTGCACCTCAGTGTTTTTCCAGTAGTGAGGGGCTGGACACAGTACTCCAGGCACAGCCTCTCCAGTGGCAAATACACAAAGACAGTCACTGTGCTGGCAACAATATTGCTGATACAGGCCAGGATGCCCTTGGCCTTCTTGGCCACCTCAGCAGACTGCTGGATCATGTCCAAAAATACAAAATATTTCTTGCTTTCGACTGCCTTTATGTACAGCCACCAAAGAAAAGCAGTGCAAGCTGAAGACACTGTATGCACACAGTGCATGCCTCCTAAGCAGCCACCAGGATTCCTCAGCCCTTTTTTGCACTGTTTTCACAACATTTGTTCACTTCAACATTTACTCATATAAATTGTCTATGAATGAGTCAGTTCTCAGCAGTGAGATCTCCCACTGAGCTGCATTTTAGCGAAGCACTTTTGTGAGCACTCAAGCTCATCAATATTTCAGTAAACTTTGGACAAATATATTTCTAAATTATTCTGGAAGCAGACTGAAATTTGTACTTAAATTAAGTCTATATAAGTTAAAAGCACACTTAGGCATCTTGGATATCAAGTCTAATATATCTTGTTACTGTGTCTGAAAAAAACCCCAAATGAGAGAAAGAATTATTTCTTTTAAACATCAATATACCTATTCTGAAGATAATAAAGGATATACTGCCTTCAAGCCTATTTATTTGATTACATTATGTTGTCAGTACAAGCCTCACTCAGAACTGACAAGATCCATTAACCTAGCCCTGTACATTATTGTGCAAAAATTATTGGAAGCCATAATTATCTACATTTAAATTTGATGTCTAGAGAAATGTGCTACAAACAGGACACTGGTTGATTGAAATCTCATATGAAAGCTGCCCCAAAAACAAAAAGTGAAAAAAGTAGTATAATAGGATGATCAGTCCTTCCAAACTGATGCATTTTAGATTAAATTAAATTAATTAATCTAACTCAATATTATGATGAAAATTATTCAACGCTGTGAGGAAAAATACATTCTGAGTGATGAAATTAGTGTTGCCCACAAATGAAAATCCCATTCTATAGAGCAGAAATACAACTGGGGTTTCAGCCAACACCTGCAGAACGAAGCAGAACTGAGCTCTGGATTTGAAACAGACACATTTATTTCTAACTGTATTTGGCCTTTCAGATGTAGATAGATGTATGAAACTCTCATAAGTTTGAATTTCCATGTCATCTCAAAGGCAGCAAGAAAAACATCCACCTGCATTAGTAAGCTGCACTGAGACATTCCTCCCTCAACAGGTTACTGAACCAGTTTTCCAAATAAAGTAAGTAAAATCTTAGTAGTTCTTAACTTAGCACAATTTCCAGAGTTCCAAACAACAGTCTTTAGCCCATAACCTATCTCAGAATGACACTGCAAGGCCACTAAGGCTGCGAAGTCTAGTGCTCAGAAAATGAGGAACTACTAGAATAAAGTTGTCCCTGATATTTGCATTTACCCACTTATGCATATGCATTACCTTGCAATCCTTTCTTACATAACATCCCACAAGCTGTTCCATGGGATGCCTGACTAAGTCAGGGAAGGATAATCATTTGGTTTTCCCTTTTATCCTCACTGGAAAGGCCCCAGGCCTCACTGAATGCATACAAAGGGAAAACTTCACTGCATTGAAAGTTAATAATTTCCTCACTAATATTTCTATGGTAATTTCTTTACAGTCTTTAACACAGGGATTTTTTTAAAATGTGTTTAGATAATTGTTCAGACTGCCAGTCACCTCCATAAAACTTTCAAAATTGTCTTTCTCACAAAGCTCTGCAGCAATTGAAAACATCTGTGTGGTGGTCACCTCTTGTAGGAGCTACACAGAGCATTCATCCATCTCTTGCTGCCTTGGTGGAGGATTCACTCTCCCATGGTGCAGCCCCAATGCACCATCTGATAGAAATCAAGGCTGTTCTTTATATTTCCCTTCTGTTTGTGCCATACCCAGATGGTACCACAATGTGATTGTTTGGGTCTGGCCAGGGTGATGAGAAAGATACTGTGAGTGCAAAGGGGCTCAGGTGCAGCTGAAAAGGCCAGGCAAGAGGAGAAGTAGCCAACAGGTCCAACAGTGACTCTGTCTGCCTCTGTTCTCCTAAGATCAAGGGCTAGCAGACACTCTGGGATGTGCATTCATCAGGTCCTCAAATGCTGCAGAAGTGCATCAAGAGAGATCAGTCCAAGGTATGAGAATCCTGACTGGGAAAGCCATTAACTGAGTGAAGACCAATGATGAGTGACAGGGAAGTGTACTCTGTAGCTCAACGTGATAGCCCAGATTCTTGAAGATTCATAAAAAAATGATAATAAATTAGCATTTTTGGTCATCTGCAGAACACAATCTGCCTTGGGATTATTTCTTCATGCTTCTAGAACACATTGCAGAGATCTGCCAATATTTCAGCCATTTTGCTTACATTTTTCACATAATATTTTAGCGTCATTCTTCCTTGTTTTCCAATTTGTCCCCACGTCACTTGCTGTCCAATTTCCATCCATTAACTATGTTTTTCTGGTGCACTAAAAGGTGATAATTTTTGCTGCTTGCGTCTTGCAATCCTGCTCTGAAAAGAAATGAAAACAATCAAACCAGTGTCTTTAGGTCTCAGTAATCTGTGGCTCACGGTGCCAGCCCTCCAAGCTGTAAGGAGGATGTTGTGCAGCTTAAACTGAGGACAGAAACTTGAATTCCATGTTTCTGACTGCTGTGCTGCAGTCTGCAGTGCTGTGCAGCTCTGAGAGGTGTGTGTCTCTGCCTCCTGCAATACCAGCTGAGGACTGCTTGCCTGAATTTGTGTCTGGAATTTGGAGCAGCTCCTTGGCTTGTCTAGCAGTCCATATTTGTAATTTTGCTCTTCAGACATTTTGAGTATGCAGGGAGTTGTTACAGTGAAATTGCAATTGACCCTTCCCCAACAAAAGGGATAAAAGCAATCCTATACAAGTCTTCTAATTATCCTGCATTGTAATGTAGTTGGTCTTAAAACCGTCCATTTTTCTTGTCATCCTATCACAGCCTGTAACACACAATGTAAGTAACAGAAAGGAGTAAAAACGCCCATCTTGTGGTGCAGAGTAATTGATCATATCATGTGAATTAGGCAATGAAATGTCTCAGTGCTGCTTTTCCTTTTATAGATTCACTGTAACACAGCTTGTGTGCAATGTGAAACTGCTGCTGCCTTCCCTATTCTTGAGATGGATCCTGAAACATACTGGTTCATTACCTGCTCTTTTTTTAAAATATAACATAGGGCAGGACACCATAATTGAAGATTTGTGTGATCAGTTCTGCACACACAGGTAATAAAAGGCATGACTTACTCCAGAGAGTATGTGGGGAAGCCGCACAAATCTGTGAGGACTGGAGGAATAAAAAGGGAGGGAAACATGAACTCTTAATTCTTTGTCATGAACTGGCTTTTCTACCCAAGTGTTATGATGCTTCTTGTCTACCCAAGTGTTATGATCTACTAATTTTCTCTAAACAACAATGCGAAAACAGGTCTTGAGAAAAATAGTGTATTTTATCTATATAGACAAAAGTGAGAAAGCAATATATATGGATACACAAGAGAAACCATATGTATATAACTGACAGCAGCTGAGAAATGTACCTTTTTATTTCAGGATATGAATATGATGGATATGGTCTATAAACAATACATGCAGTAAGAATGCTTCTGCCTGAAAGACATAAATTAGAGCCTGAAATGAAAGGTTGGGATTTTTTTCATTAATTTTGACATAATATTGAAAAATTAGCTCCCAAGAATTTTAAAACCGTTGAGGTAGTAATGAATTCAAAAATCTCTTACATCTAGTGCAGCTAAAATAAATGTATATTGAAGCTCTTAAGTTAGAAACAGGAAATATCAGTTCATGCTAGATATTTTCAATGCAATATTACATTTCTATGGGATCACAGAGGTCAAAAAACCATTAATTTAAAGCTCTGTAGCCACCCAGGATCTGACTTAATTATACCCCAACAGTCTTACAGTGTACACAAGGTTTTGATTTTCCACAACCAGGTGGAACTTCTCACTTGTTATGAAGTTGTTTCTCTCACCAGAAAGGAGCTGCTGTGTACTTAAATTGTTGCTTGATCTTGGTCACAAGGAGCACAGACCAACACATTGGGCATGGTGTGTTCTCTGCAGTTGTGGCCCTGGGGTAGCTGTTCACATGACACGACTGTAAGAATTCTTCTTTCTGCAGGCTGGTTAGGTTTTTCTATGAATTTGATGGGGAAAATGGAGACATGGGCAGGAACTGTGAAGACATTCCCATAGGTAGTACATGAAATTTTCATGCCTACCACTGTTTTGTTTTAAGTCATGTTGGGATCCAGTAGGTTACAGGAGTGTTCCTTCAGGAGTTGCCCAGAGGAGCTGGCCCCACCACAACTGGGAGGTATATTTAACCCATTCTCAGTCACATTTCAGGAAGACTCTAGGGAGATAATTACTTTTCATTCTCATTTCTTTCATAGACAGACTTGTAAGAAACAGCCTGAGTGGGTTCTTCTTTGGAAGAACAGTGATTTTCTAGAAAGAGGGGGAGTGTACTCCTCTCTTTTCAGAGTTCTATCCAAGTTCAAAAGTGTTTAGAAGGTGATAACTAAGTTGCAGAGTGCATTAGGGAAAAAAGTCAAGAGTAAAGTTTAGTTCTCAGAAATATTGGTAACACCCTCAGCAACTAATTTTAAATCCATTCATTGATTTTAAGGCAGGGTTTAACCAACTGTGGGAAATTTTATAAAAGCAAAACCTGCTACTTTGATTATCTAAAATGTAGTAAATGGATTAATTTGTATTTCGAAAGGCTTGTGCAATACCCTCAGCAGCAGCTAACATTTGAATACCAGTCATCTTTGCATATAAGCTTTTGAAACCTCAAGAGCTTCTGCCATTTGTTGTGATTAGGTCTGTCTTCAGGAGATAAGTCTCTCAGGTAATTTGAACCACTGGCACAAAGTGAAGTCCGTTTGATTGTCTGAGACTAAGAAATGTCTCTTACCCAATTAATTAACTCCTTTTTTAAACATTCCTGCTCATGTTTCTTTTTTTATACCATTTCCTCAGTTATCTGAATAGCAACACAATTATTTCATGATTTTTTTCAGTGTTTCTGAAGAGGTGCTCCTTATGTAAGTGGCAACACTTTTTACCATGAGCTAAATAGTGGTCTGAATCCCTTTCCATATCTGCATCCACAATGGCACACTCCCACCAGAAAATTTCATATAATGTCTGTGTAGGGTTTAAAGTTAAACTGAGCTCTTTTACTCCAATATATTATATCCACCCTACTGAGGATTATTTAACACCAGGAGCAAGTAGAGCACAGAGACAAAGAAGGAAGAGCTAAGCTCTCACTCTCTGTAATGTTGCCTGCTCCATTTACTTTTAATATTACAATTGAAGTTACATGATCTGAGGATTTCCTTTAAATTTCAAACTTTTTTTTCTCCCATTGAATCTGTGGCTGCTAATGCTGAAGAGCAAAACTGATCTTCAGCTATAAAGCCACTGCATTATTTAAGCTCTCATCTCTATTGTGTAGTTACTTTATTAAAACCTTTTTAAAGATCATGACCTTAATTCAATGTTTAAAGGAATAACAGGAAATGTCTCAGTCAGCGGCACATTTCTCATTTTAAGGAGAGATAAACCTCCTACTCAGCCCAGAATTATGGAAGCTGGAAATGTAGGAAGCATTTCTCAGCATGTATATTTGACAAAATGTGCTCCAAGGTAGCAAATGCCACTTCTGAACCCACATCCCTTGTCAACCATTTTGCACCCAAGTAGCATTCCTGTTAGCATGGCAGACATCTTGCAGAGAAATAATATCACTTGTGCGTAGGAACCAGCAGGAGACACTGATAAATCGTACCCACTGTTCATTAACGCTGCTTTAACGAGCAGGAAAAAGATACAGTTTTATTTCTGAGCACGGTGAAGTCAGTAGGAAATTATATTGCTTTTGGAGGTGGATAAGGATATTAAAGGTTTTACTTTTATTACACACGTATCATAGTGCTGTGAGGTAATCAAAGAGATATGAAATTAAAATACTGCACCAGCTAAAGAACTGCTGATACTTTTCCTTAAGTCAGTAAGAGTTTAATGTTGAAATGCCTGTGAAAATAATTGATGAATAACTCAGATTGGATCTAAGCCTTGATTTTCCCATTCTCAGCTCCTCCATTCCCTTCCCTTTTTTCACCCATAATACTTTCATCTTGATGGTGATCTAAATGTACACAGTGTGATGAGATACTGGAATAAGTAAAATAGAAGTGTTCGTCTTTAAAACATAGTCTCAAATTAAAATAAATAAAAAGCAAAGAATGCTGTTAGGGTTTGTTAATGCCAAAAATTTGACAATTTGCGCTATGTAATGTGATTCGTTATTACCACTGAACTTGGTTTTTTTCAGCTTCTCTAAAGCAAAATTGCAATGCCAAATCCAGTGTCAGAAATTAAAATGGTGCATGGGGTGCACTTTCAGAAGCCCAGCATTCTGCAGAGAGCCTTGCATAACTGAACAAATAAGGAGAGCTTAGAAATAAAAATAGAAGGGAGAAAACCAGTGTTGTCAGATACAATTTGCCAGACTTTTGATCAGAAAAACATTTACTATGAAGTTTTCTTAATCAGTAACTAAAATCAGCAGTCCTATTCACTGTAGGAACCATAGGAATTTTAACCTCATCAATGCTTTACTTCAAAATTTTTGTGGGGCTATTCATTCTATTTAAAAGATAATGTTGGAGGGTGTGTGTGTGTATATGTTTTGTTTTCATAAGGTCACTTTGTGCATTCCTTTTTTAAATGGAGTATGTTAGCCCATCCTGTCTTGTTTCATGTTTGTGTAGTTATTGCCACAGTGCAGTTCATCCTGACAGCTGTAACACATCTGTGGCCCCCCTGCACAAGTCATGCATTGATCACTACTATGATATGCAGACCTACTTACATCATTCCCTCTTAATGATGTTTTCCTCATGTGCTGCACCACCACCTTGTTAATAACAAAGAATTGTTGTATTAATTAAACTTCTTTGATTTTGCTGAAGATTTAGGATATGGTGTAATCTGGAAAAGCTGGTACTTGACCCCTTTGATGAAGTAATAGCAGCAGATCATTGCAAAAAACTCACTATTGAGTGTTTCACACAATACTGTGCATGTTCAGATAGCTTGTTTTAACTCATGACCCTGTATTGGTCTAAAAGTCTATGAATCAAGTCCTACATCTCTAAAAAGCCCTTTGTGAAGCCTCCCATCATGCTGCTGTCCCCACATCTGACAGACTCTCCTTGTGACAAGAGCAGAACCCCCTGCTCACCCACAGGCAGGAGGAAGACACCCTTTCAGTGACTGGTATAAACTAGCAGATATCTCTGGAGACTTGTCCCACAGGAAATTAAAAGGGTTTTAGAAAGGATCCATGTCTCTGGAGAAAAGCTGCCTGACCACCTCAGCCACCAGGACTTTGGAAGAAAGAGATCTTTCATCCAAAGAAGAGAAGTCAGAACGGAAGGCAAGGAAGCTACTACAAAACACTGACCAGAAAAGTGAAAGGGACTGCTTTTGCAGATTCATGCTCACCAAAATGAGACTTGCTGCAGAAGGCACTTGTAATGGCAAAGGGAAAAGATCAAATCTGTAGGGATGAGATGAAGATTAAATGAGAACGTGAAAAAGATTACTGCAAATTTCCATGGCACAGGGCTTAATTGAAAGGAAGAAAATATTTACTGCTTTGTAAACATGCTGTCTATGGCATAGATATGTGAGACCGAATACAGAAGACTGTTTCTAAAAGGCTAGCAGACAAACAAGTGAAAATAAGTTTCCCCTACTCTGCCCTGCCTGAAGAATTGCTTTTTATTCCTCTTGAGGTTACATTTTCCTTGGCTAAATGAAATAAAAGAGTATTTTTTTTCTGATCCACCAAGAAATGGATTTGACTCAAAGTCAAACATTTTTAGTTGGGAGATTATTTACTTTCTAAAACAAAGAAAGCGTATTTCAGAATATTCCAAAGCAAAGACTTTTTTTCTTTTTTAAATGAAAAGTCTTATGGCTGATGAAGAGTGAAATATTTCTGTTAGGAAATGTGAAAAATTTGCTCCTTTTTTCCCTCTCCTATCCTATCACACTTTTTTTTTTCCTGTTTTGCTTTATTTTTTATTATTTAATTTTGTTATTCTATTTTTTTCTCTCCTTTTCATATTTTCCTCTTTCCTACAGCTATTTGCTTTATCTTCAAGAATATGTCTGGTCAGACTGAAAACTAATTTATTTAAAATATAATTCATCTGGCTGTTATAGCTGCACTAATTTGAGAGACTACAAACATACATGAAGTTGTAGCTCAAGTATTTCAGGTAGCAGGTTCAATGAACATACTGTCCTGCAAGAACTCTTAAAAAGGAATGAATCCAAATAATAGCAAGGGAAAGAATGTGTTAATTGGTCTAGAAAATACATGAAGAGAAGTACAACTGTGCATACAACATTCAAACCTTGGACGGTGATCCGTAACTTTATTCCTCGGCTGAAAGCTGTACAACATCTGTTAAGGCCTGATTGGAGAGAATTCTGAGCTACCTGGTCTAGTGAAATGTGTCCAGGCCCATGGCAGGAGGGTTGGAACTAGATTATCTTCAGGGTTCCTTCCCGGCCAAACCATTCTGTGATTTATGAAGTCTACGGCATGGCAAAGGATACACACTTCAAATGTGTTCTATGTCGATCAGAAGAAAGCTCCAGCAGTGAATCTCTTCAAGTGTTTTCCTGCCACATATTAGTGAAAGATTAAAAAGAAATGAAATTTAAAGAAGAAAAATTTAGCTCAATAATAGTCTCAACAGGTACAATATTGTCCACGTGAAAACATTCAGACTAGTAGTTTCTTACTGCTTCAGATCAGGTAAACTTCTGCTTTCAAAAGGCACCTGTGCCATCCGCCCTAAAGTTACATGGCACAGTATCACCAGGGAGCAGTTGTTGAAATGTGTCTAAATCTTAGAGAGCAGAAGACACATTTTCTTCAGCCTCTTGAGGATCTAAATTATGGTGTGACTGAGCTGGCAACCTTTACATAAGTCTCCGATGCTGGAACGCTTTAGAACATGCAGGCTGCAGACAATCTGCTGTAGCACAAGATCAAACTGTCAGTGAAGAAATTACCTGGAGAAAAAGTATGTCTCACATCAGTCAGAAAAATATCCTGCGTCAGTGAGAGTTGTCAACACTTGGTAAGGCTGTGCTTATTACTCTGTTTTGTTTCTGGGAGAGTTTCAGTTATCAATAGCACCAGTAAATGATGCCTCATATCATGTCATGTAGGTGCTGCAGTCTTGGCTTTATAATTTAACAGTTCTTATGTTTGTCCTCATTAACTCTTCCACTCTCTCTGCTTCCATCACTTTCATCCTAGAGTTTTTGATTTGATTAAAAAGCTAAACTTTAAGATTGCAGTATTTCTAAATTCTGATTTATTTATTTTTCACTGTTAAAAACACTCACTATTTTTCAACTCAGAAAGAAGACAGCGTGAATTCATTTATGAAGGTTATCTGCTGCTTGTCACCTGTTACTTACAAAAGAACAAATCTCTCTACACCCTACCAAGGACTATCTGCTGGTGAGATGCAAAAACTCTTGATGAGGCTAAGTTTTGGAGGAGGAATGTTGGGTAGGACTAAACTTCACCCAGCTTCACAAGTTTTCCCCTTAAGGAGCTTTCAGGAGGTTGATTTATCACAGGAAATATTAAGAGTGGAGAGATAGGACAGGGATTAGGAAATGAAGTAGAACGTGCTTGAAAGAAAAGAAGACAAAATTTCCTTTATAGTCATCAGGAAGTGTCAGGACAAAGACGATGCAGTTTCCTCTATATCTTAAACCTTATGACTGCCACACCACTCAGGGTTTTGTGCACCTGATATATGCAATGTGGCCAAGCTCCAGTTTTGCACAGATTTTGAAAAATATTTCATAGAGATAACTAAATGTTGATCCTCTGCAGAAAATCCCATCCTGTCCTCTTCTTTCTCCAAGCCATGCATTACAAGTAGCACTTTATTCGCACTTTTTTTTAGGTTGATTTCTTCAGGCATTTGTGTAAGTACTTTTGTGGGCTGATGTGAATCTATTCATGTGTATGATAGTTTTGAAAACTTATCTTGGGGAGCTTGCATGGAAACCTCATCAGAAGAGTTACACTTATCCAGAAGAAGAAATGATTTTAGCCCACTATCGTAAGAAACAGATTTGAAAGTGTTTTTTTCTCTTTTTAAATAATTACAGAAAAGATAACAAAACAATTTGTAAAAAGCCAGTAAAACTAAAAACACACCACAGAATTCTGTGAGTAAAATAAATTCAAAATCTAAAATACATTACTTTTATTTTAAATATTTTCTTTTCAGTTATGGGTATTAGATTAAAATGATTCCAACAATGAGGTGATGAGTACTAACCCATAGGCATTGACAAAGTTACCCAAATGACTAAGTAGGGACAGAAAAGGTTTTTGTTGTTTGATTGATTCTCATTGTGGGGAATGAAAATACCTGTGTTAGATACTGATGTCTTTCTAAAATATAGTGGAAATGTACTCCCTGATTTGCAAATTAAGTAAGAAATCTGAGACCAGTTTTAATTCCCAGGAGTTCTTCCATTCCTATCTTCCAATTGATAATTAGCTTCCTCATTGTGTTTTACTTTTTATCCAGGCTTTGTAATAAACCAAGTTTTTATTGTCTTTATCACTTTTTAAAGAGCTTTTCTACTATCTATTTCCCATCTTTCTTACCCATTGTCCAAGAGTGAAAACCATTATGGATCTGCATGAGGATGATTCCTACTTCATACCCACTTAGTTTTCAGTTCCACTTCCACTTCCATTTCCATCATTTCCATTTCCTGTATTTCCACTTCCCCCTTCTTTTCTGTTCTGTCTGGGACTCTGAAAGGGCCTCTTATGAGAGTACTGACCCTTCTTTGACCGAAACCTAGGCAGAATACATGTGCCAGATTTCCTTGTTCCTATTGTAGGCAACTTCTTTAGCAAACTGTATTTTGATATCATTAAATCATAAATATTTATCTATAAACACACATCATCATCATCATCAATACAATATTCTCACCTCCTCACTAATTACTCTTTAGAATAGGTTCTATCTCTTTTCTTCAATGGATAATGATACTCTTACCTGCAGCTCCCCTCTCCTCCATCAAACAAATTAAAAAAAAAAAATTATTTAGACACCTCCCAGTCTATTGGTACTGGAAATATCTCTGGAGACTTGTCCCAGATCATTCCAGGATTTATCTCTAGAACCTAAAGTTCAGTTGAAACAAATAAGAGATCAACAAAATAAATGTCCTAGGTGCTTGAGGATGAATGAAGTTATCCTCCTTAAATTAGGGGTTTCCTCCAGACAACTTGGCCTAGACCTATGACTTTCAGTAAGGATAGTTTGTTTTAAAGATATTTGCAAATTTTAAATATTTTTGTTCATTGCAGGTTTTACCAGCTTGTTGAAATCTATCACCTTTCTGCTAATGCAGTACAAAAGTTTCCTCCAGGAAATATGATCCAACCAGTTCTTGGCCACTTGTAAATTCTAATTAATACTGAACATTTTAAGCCAAATGGAACACATGCTTTATGATAGTGACAAATATGTTATTTAGTTTTGGAATCCTGAAAATTCATCTCTATACTGGAAAAACTGATTTTTAATACTGAGACAATTTACTACAGCTAGATCATATTTGAACTCAAGATAGTTTTTTTCAAAGAAGGAATAAATTACATTTGAATTCTAGTCTGGATGTCCAGCATATGGAATTTGATTCACAAAAAGGTCTTTCTCCAGCGTGTTTTAAATTGCTGATTAAATTGCCTCTCTTCTGAGCAAAAGATTTCTGTGACTTTTAAATATCTCTGTCAAAGCTCACAGCCAGGATGGTCTTGCTCCACTAAGAGTTACATGTTGTCAGACTTTAATCACAACACCTGCTCACACTTCCAAGAAGACCACTTCCAAGAAGAAGACATCATGGCAGCTGGTTACTCTGCTGCAGTGACCAGCCTGCTTGGTGCACTACAGCATCTTTTCCAGTCCAACAGAAATGCCTGCCAGGCATTTTTTTAAAATGAAATATTGCTGCAATATTTCTCTGAGACCAGTGGGTTTGTCTCAAAGATCAAACCTGAAGCTCTTATTGGAATATAACATTCTTTATTACTCATTAGTACTAGGAAAATTTGAAGATATCATAGAGTCATAGAATCATTGAGGTTCAAAAAAGTCTTATAAACATCAAGTCCGATTGATAAGCTATCACTCCCAATTCCACATCTACGGTTAGTGACTGCACATTCGGAATGAACAATTCATATTACTTGTAGATGTATTCACGGTCAAAATCTTGTTGAGGATCTGAGGTGGTAAAAATGCTGAGTGATATGGTACTTTGGATACTACCCAGCAATATCATACGTAAGAAAAAATATAAACTGTATATGCAATAAATGCATATGATTTGATTATTTTTAAATTATCTAGAAGAAAAATGTGAAAATATACACTGTGAATTATTGCCATAAAACACTGGCAAATAAAACAAGATAATGGAGTTTAGGGTTTCACGTTAAGTATCTGCCACTGAAAAGGCAGTTTTTCAAATCCCTGGTTTACATGTAAATGAGTTCTGAAAGAAGGCAGCTTGGTGCAGTTCCAACTCACTGGAAAAGGGAAAACAACATTCATTTTTAAAAAGGGTGAAATGGAAGGCTAGTAGAACTACAGACTAGTCTGTCTCACCCGTGGTCCTGGCAAGATCATGGAGCAGAACCTCCTGGAAACTCTGCTAAGGAACATGAAAATCAGAGAGGTGACTGATAACAGCCAACATAGGTTCACTAAGGCCTAACCTTGCCTAGCAAATCTGGTGGCTTTCTGTGACAGGGTTAAGATGCTGATAGATGAGAGAAGCTACCTGGAGTTGTGCAAAGCATTTGATACTGTTCCACATAACGTTCTTGTCTGCAAGCTATGGATTTGATGGGTGGACCACTCAGGGGATAGGGAATAGTCTGGATAGTCATACTCAAAGATTTACAGTCCGTGGCTCTGTGTCCAAGTGGAGATGAGTGTGAGGAGTGTCCCACAGAGATCAGTATTGTTACCAGAGCTATTCTCTGTCAATGACATGGACAAGGGGATGGAGGGCACCCTCAGCAAGTTGGTTGACAACACTGAGCTGTTTGGTGCAGTCAACACTCTGGAGGGAAAGGATGCCATCCAGATGGCCCTTGGCAAGTTTAAGAGATTGGCATATGCAAAAATCAAGCTCAACAAGGCCAAGTGCAAGGTCCTGCACCTGGGCCAGAACAACCTCAGGCTGGGCAGAGAAAAGAACAAATACAGGCTGGGCAGAGAAAAGATTGAAAGCAGCCATAAGGAGAAGGACTTGGGAAACTGCACCAGCCCAGCAATGCACCTTCACATACCAGCAAAGCAAATGTGTCCTGGGCTGCACCCAAAGGGTGAGGGATGGAATTCTGTCCCTGCCAGCTCTCATGAAACCATGTCTGGGGTGCTGCATCCAGCTCTGGGGTGATCAGCACGAGGAAGATGTGGGTTTGCTGGAGTGAGTCCAGAGGAAAGCCATGAAGAAGACCAGAGGGCTGGAGCATCTCTATGAAGAGCACTATGAAGATAGGCTGAGAGTTGGGGTTGTTCAGCCTGTAGAGGAAAAGGCCTTGTGGAAATCCTCATTGTGGTCTTTCAGTAGTTCAAAAAGGCCATAAGAAAGCCAGAGGGACTTTATATATGGGTCAGTCATGACAAGACCAGGATAATGGCTTGAAGTAGAAAGAGAATAGGTTTAAATGAGATGTTAGAAAGAAATTCTTTACTGTGAGGGCGGTGAGGCAGTTGTGCATACCCCATTTATGGAAGTGTTCAAGGCCAGGCTGGACGGGGCTTAGGGCAACCAGATTTAGTGGAAGGTGCCCCTGCCAATGGCAGGATCAACTAGATGATGTTTAAGGTCCTTTCCAGCTCAGACTTTTCCATGATTCACTGTTTCTGACTTTCTGTTTTCTGTGGCTTTCTTTCAGTCAGTTAATTGTAGATTAATAAATGAGCCCTATTCAGAGTGAAGACTATGCTACAGGCACACCCTAGCACTAGCCAGTAAGATACGAAAGTCACAGAACACGGTCACAGTGCTTGGTTCTGGGAGCTCTGCAGAAGTGATTTCTCCCAACCAAAGAGTGAGCGGGAAGGGAGCACTCATGACTGAGAGGGATGATAAGCCAGCACTTCCTCCCAGCAATTTACATAGGAAGGTTCTCAGAAATCTTCTCAGAAATTATTGTACTCTTTATTTGGTAAAATCCTCTAGAAAAGGCAAAGTGTGGTCAATCCACACCTTGGATTATATCCCATCCCAGCAGAAGTTTCCAGTTTTTTCCACTTGTGCCTGCTTTGATATGTACGTATCCATCTGTATGTTTTCTGAAATATCTGGCAGTATCTGTTTGAATAATTTTGTCCTTAAATGGATTTCAACTTTAAAGAGTAAATCCTGATAGAGACTGCATAACTAAACATTTAATTCAGTTTCAATTTTTTTTAATAATCTGTTGAAATTTGACTCAGATGCAGTTATCGTAACGAGACTAAACTATGCACCAGGTTTTCTCTTAGCAGACTTACACATTTTTAAGGTTGTTGTATGATTCTGCAGCATAAAGAAGGCCTATGAACCTCTCTGCTTCTTATTACTCCATATTTAGATATGGAAAAAAGAAAAATGTTTCTTGTGGGATAGCAGCCATGAAGTGTTTGACATATCCTAAAATCACTGATTGGAACAATTTAATATACATGAGTAGCGTTGAAATGAGGAAAGAAATTAATATTTAAATTCAGACTGAATAAATTTTATTCTCGTCCTATATCTTTAAGGTAGAGATCAAGAATCTTTGTATGTTCAAGTTATGTGCACACTTTGAAAAATAAAAGATACAAACCACTCTTTTTACTTTGTTGTTTTATAATGATTTTGAGTTTCCAAACCTCCTCATGAATTTGCTTATTTCAAAAACAGATAATACTTTTTTATAGTCCCATGTGGTTACTTTTTCCTTTGTGGAACTGCTAAAGACACTTGCGATTAATAAGAACTGAGTTCACTAGAAAAGAGGAAACACTGAAACCAGTTCTATGAAATTGTAAAAAATATATAAAGTAAACAATAGGGGAAAAAAATTGTGATGCTTTCAGTTACCACAATCTTAAATTGTAAACAGAAACATAAACAGGTTAAAAAATTAATATTAAATGGTATGCCATTTTAAATCAGTGTTTTTATTTCAAATTCTGGTCTTCAAAAATAATACTCTTTTACTAGACAATAAAATTATATTTACCTGGTAAATGTGTAAATTTGCTGACTCTGCTTCTCAGATATTCATGGATAGGAAGACTTATTTATAATCTCTGGCTGAAGACTCTTTTTTTCCTTTATTTACCAGCCAAAGTTTCAGGCAAAATGATATACACCTGAAAGTGTTTGAGTGAGTGATCTGGGTCCCATGATAAAGTGACATCACCGTGCAATTGCACTCACAGGACTGACTAAAATCCTAAATAAAAAAAATAAATAAAATAAATCCTCAATAAAATTGTTACCATCTAGAAAACAGAAGTAGAAATAGAACTTTATAAATTCAGAGGTACCAGAAGTTGAGAGAGAAAACAGGGCTGGCATTTCAGCAAGCTATTAAATAAATTGTATCTGTAATGAAATGTAAAAGTAAGCAAGCCGATCTGTTTATATAAAAATGTGGAACAAGTCCTATTAAAAAAAAATAAAAGATAATTAATTAAAATAAACTATGTTAAGACTTGAAGGAATTATATTTATTTTAATGTAAATGATGTCCCCAAATCCATAGACAAGCTTGGTGCTACAGCTGGATCTTACATTTAAAAGTTATAACATTGAATAAGAAAGTATTTAAAATCCTCAGATCGTGAAGAAGTATTCATATTGTCTGTAATATTTTCATCCTAAAATTGCTTTAACTGCTTGGAATTTTACTGCATGTTCAGTCCAAGGAAGCTTAAAAAAAAAAAAGATCTATCCAAAACTAAGGTTTGCTGAAGCACCACTGGGAACAAATATTGCTCTTGTTATACACATCATACTGAAGTAGAAAACTTTTTATTACATGAAATGTCTCTGACTATCCTTTCAAATCAGTCTTGAGAATAAAAGACAAAAAGCCTAATAATGTGGTTTTATTTATAAAATAAAAAACAGAAAATTAATATGTAAAAACAGAAAATTAATATGTGATTACACTTAGCAAGTAACATAATTAATGCAATTAGAGGATGTCCATCAAAGACAAGGAGGCTTTTTTCCCTTGGTACATGCAGCTATAGCCAGTCTTATCTGCAACAATTTATCTATTGCCTATTGCATACCTTTGGGACAGTAAGGCAAATGTTGGGGATCATAGAGATGGAAGGTTGTTAAAGTGTGAATAGCTAAAAGTTTTAGATTCTGAAATGTAATGTGTATGGGAAGAAATATATAGGCAGTTCAATTATTCTTAGCAATAAGAGTTGTCTTTCATATTTTCTTATCAAGCCTTATACTTTTCCAGTTTTATTGCTTGTTGTTGTATTTTACAAAGCATGACTGATTCCACTCACAAAAGTTGGGACATTAAACCTCCTACCTTGATGGTTTTCCATGGTTTTGCAACAGACTGGAAAAACTAAAAAAAGGACTGAAGGACAGAAGGATGGTGGAAAGATTGAAGGGGGAGAGAGAGAGACAGAGGAAGAAGGAAGGAAGGAAGGAAGNGGAAGGAAGGAAGGAAGGAAGGAAGGAAGGAAGGAAGGAAGGAAGGAAGGAAGGAAAAACTGAAGAGATCTTACTATATAAACCCATTCCTAAATCAATAGTTTCTAGTGAGACATTCTACCTATGTCCTCAAAACCCAGTGCATTTATTTCCCCATGGAGAAAGCTGGTCCAGTGATTTTCCTTTGTGCCTTTACATTGTTTTCTAATGCTGAAGTCTGTAATAGCTTTTCTGCAGATGCTGCAGCACTATGCCTGAAAAAAATTTTCTTTTCTGCCGCAATTTCATCTCAATAATGTTATTTGCGCCCTCACTGAATATACAGTTTATCTTCTTCTTGTACAGATGATTTTAAGATCTCCAAATATGTACATTAAACTCCTCTAATGTTTGAATAAAGTTTTGCAAGGGCAGATTGACTTTCAGGATAGTACAAGTCAATGAGTTTCAATCTTCATTTATCTGGTCTCTGCCATTCCATGTCTCTTTATTATACTTGGGTCAGCGATTTTATCCCCTGCTTTAGAATTGAATTTGCCTGTAATCAGAGAATGCTGAGTACAGTTTACTCTAGTGTAACTCCACAGTGGAGTACTTCCATGAGGAGTTTGGCTTGGGATATTGGCATATGTGCTACCACAGCCTCTCTAGGCCTCTTTATTTTCATTATCCTTAGCTACTCTCCTTGGTACTTAAACTTAAGTAATGGTCAGATTTATTTTGGGTCTTTAGACAGGGATTATGCAGGTGTTGGGTGCTGCTAACCAGCTAGCTCATTCACCAGTCTGCATATAAGGGGTGCAGCCTTGTGCCTTTTTGGTGGGTCTGAACCCCAGGCTGAAACGTGGTAAATGGTGTGGAAGGAGGACTCTCATGTGGCTGGCAACCAGATTTATTCCACCCAGAGACCCACCTGAGGAGTGAGGCCTGCACTCCCAGTTACAGGTTAAGTACCAGGGGCATAGACACAGCAGGGGAAAGTCTAGAACCAATCCAGCCAATCCAGTGAGGGGGGGAGACTGACCAAGAACTGGGGATAATTAGCAGAACAATATTTGAATA
Organism: Cyanoderma ruficeps; assembly: GCA_008694505.1. NCBI lineage: Eukaryota > Metazoa > Chordata > Aves > Passeriformes > Timaliidae > Cyanoderma > Cyanoderma ruficeps. The sequence goes on from VZDJ01000045.1 coordinate 45,816, forward strand.
GAAAGGGGAGTGGGGAATTTGAGAACTTGTCCAACCATCCTGAAGCCTGAAGCCTCACTAGAACCTTTCAGGCTTTAGGGCGGGATGGCAGTGTGATTGACAGGATCCACCACCAGGGAAAGACCACAGCAGGTTTGGGCATGGGGGTGTAAGAACAAACCATTATAAAACAGATAACAAAAGCATACAGAATTTTGGGAAACCCAAAATGTGCACTGCAACAAGGGATTAAAGCAACTTTGACAGAGCCTGAATTATTTCCTAAAACATTATATTTCCTACTCAGATCTGTCTAACACCCTCACATATGGCCAAACCTGCAAATCCTGAATGGGAGGAAGAACTGAGGTTATAAAACATGCATCAAAATTAAAGGGAATTAGGAGGATTTCCTATGTTACACCTGGAGAATAAAATGCAGGGCATAATGTGAGATTTTTGCAATGTTATGAGTTGCACAATGTTACTTTCTGTCAAAAAGAGGCCAAAATGGTTGAAATTTTGATCCTTATGTGGTGAAATTTCACTTCATTATAGATTTGACTATTCTATACAGCAACATAATAATAATAATAATTTTATCCTTTCTGTTCCTCTGCTGACATCACTAGAAACTCAAAAAGATTTAGTTCTGCTCTGTTACTTTTTTGTGCCTGATGCAAAATATATAATTGATATCTTTTTTCATTGACAAGGAAATTCCCATACTGGTCAGTTATGTCAGTGATATTTGTCCTTAACCTTGAAATGAAGCAGTATATGCAGAAGAGTTAGAAAATACAATAAATTCCAACTTTTTGTACTGTATTTGCTTCATATGGAGATACCAATTTAGGGCTCTCCTGGATCACTTGTAAAGACCTTTTAGGACATTCTCCATTCTAATGTAAGAAGATATCTTTTCTTTAATGGGAGAAAAATACAGGCAGTATTTTTTTCCTTTTCCTATCACATCCAAAGCTTGGGAATAAGTCATTTAAGGTGCTAAATTAGCTAAATGGCATTAAAAATCTCAGACTTATCTGGTCTATTCACAAGATTATGTTTAGGAAAAAAAAACAAACAACAAAACAGATTTTTAGGTCAGAAAGAAATCCATCTCTTGGTTAGAGCAGTCATCTGCATGATTTGCGAATTTCACTTAGCATGTTCATCCTATCACAGCAAAGTAAAATTTTGGCAAGTAATGACTCTAGTATCTTATATGCCTCTCTCTCATTTGAGTACCACATTGTAGCTGCTGCTCTTGTTTTGTGTGGTTTTTTTCCACATCTGCACACTTTTATTATAGGATATCAGTGATATTCCTACAATGCCTGGATCTTTTGTAGCAGACTCCCAGACAGAGCGCCCTGCTAAATCATTATGTTCTTGAGTGCTTTTTTGTCATTGCAGCAGTACTTGTTATTTGATTTTTTTTGCATGTTGCATAATGGATGCATGGTGGCTGCTGCATCTGAAACAATACCATGTTTGATATATGTATGATCTAAAAAAAATTAGTTGCATGTTTTTCAGTCAGATTGTTGAAGTTCTCCCTGGTATTAGGCTGAAGACTATTTAACCATGATACCTTACAAAGACAATCAAATGCAGAATCACAGACTGGCTTATTTGATGAGAGTGTCCAAATTCATCAAGTAATTTGTATAAATAGCATGCATCTGGTTAAGTATCAGCAAAAGCAATGTGCTGGATATACTATAACATAAACACAAAACAAGAGAGACAAATCATATTGAACATCCTGTAACATTACAAGGTTTGAGGTTTGTACTAAATGTTTTTCTAGACCATCAAAAACCACTTGTAGGACTGAAGTGCCTCATCAGCCTCTGAGATAGGGTGGAGAGTGAAAAAGACATGATGTTCATGTGTTTCTTCCAGAACAGGTCAGCAAAGAAACCAGTAAGATGAGCAGAGACTAGCTTGGACCTTTCCTGACTTGTTGCAGTGTGCATTTTGGGTTTTCTAAAGTTCTGTATGTTTTGTTATATGTTTGTAAGGGTTTGTTCAGACACCCCCATCCCCAAAACCCCCCCGATTGTCTTTCCCTGGTGATAGGCCTTGTCAATCACCTTGTAAGATCTGGAAGATTCTGAGGAAAAAGCCCTAGGATTCAGCAAGATACCCTGGTACCACCTTCTTTCATTGTTCTGTTAAGTTTCCCTGTTCTGGGTCACACCCTTCCTCCCCTTGGATTGGTTCTAAATTCTCCCCTGCTCAGTGTACACCCCCTGTACTTAAGGTGAGGACAAAGGGCCGGCTCCTCTCTCTTGCATGTGGGCAGCTCCCTGGGTGGAATAAAGCCTGGTGAAACCCACGTAAAGAGTCCACTCTTTCTTCCACGCCATTGACCATGCTCCAGCCTAAGGTTCAGACCCACCAAACCTTCCTTATATGACGGTCAGAGAGCTAGCTAGCCAGTGAAGCAGCTCAGGACACCATTATACTGTCTGACATAGATATTTGACAGAAGACCTGAAATGGCATATACAAGTCATATTTCCTGCTGCTGGCCAGATGTAAATGGCCATTGCTCCTCCTGAGGGCCATTGTACCAGAGACATATCTCCAAGCTGGAAAATTTTCCAGAAGCTGACAATATCAGTCTGTGGAGAAAAAGCAAAAATTCCACCACAGAAAGGTTGGTGTGTGACAGTGTGCATTCAGTCCCATACTCACACACAGAACCGACCTTCTGGGCAGTAATACCTTGAGAGAAAATTTAGTAATTTCATAGAAAAGAAAGCACAAGAAGAAATCTGTTTTCACAGACACAAAGCATATTCCTGCAGAAGATTTATCAATTAGAAATAGATAAGCTTTGTAGTTTACCTTTTGTATGTAGTGAACACAGGTATATCATTAATTTTTTTTTCTTAATTATTAATGTTCTTTATATTCCAGCAAAGGATCTTCATTGTATTTTCCTGTATGTTTTGTTTAATTAATGGAAACAGAAATCTTTCTTTCATGGTTATTTTCCTTTCATAGCTGTTTTTGAGAGTGACCAAATTCCTCCTTGCTTTGAGGAAATCTCTTGCATAAGAGAAACAATTTATTATTTGAGTATGCATGAATATATGTTGACGGTGGTGCTTCTGACCCTCTTTGTAGAAATTACACACACAAACATCCTGCAAGTAGCAAACACTGGTCATTTTGAGAGTTATAATAGAATTTTGGGTAAAGAATTTTAGCTTTGTAACACAAGAACCGCTAAAATAGCAAACAATTATCCACCTTGTCTGCAACAGTAAAGATGGATAATACAGCAATGTGATTTAAAAATTGATCTTAGCTCCACTCAGCTGAGCATAAAGGAAAATAAATGACCTGCTGAGGAGACATGGTGAGCCTGCAGCATATAGTATATCACTGCCAAAAGTTAAAAAAGCCTTTAAAAGACCTTGTTATTACCAATAAAGTTTTCCATCAGATGCAAATTTCTAGCTAAACTTTCACTTGACCTTGAAAAACTTACACTGTAGTCAGTGATCACCTCTTGGCAGCAGTGCACACCTGATTTTCTGAAACTTTTGTTCTATGCATGTTTTAAGAAACGCCTGCTCCTGATTCTGCTGGAGAAGCTGAAGATCTTTTTTTTGACAGAATCAGACTTCCACAGGGCTATTTTAGACTATCACTGTTTCAGATTACTGGATCTTTTAGAACTAGGCCACTATTTATTTGTATCTTTAAACAAAATATAAAGGATTGGACATATGGAAGACCTGAACAATTTGAAATATCCAGCAAAGTAATTAATAGTGGTACAGATTTTCTGAACTCCCCTGTCAGTGATAGAGCTCAGGATTCCAAAACGCTGTTGGATGTTCTTGCAGCTGGAGATTTAAAAGTGCAGATGTGTTCCTATGCATTTAAAAAATGCAAAAGAATTTAGGCAAAACCTCAGCAGAAAAAATTAAAGCTAAAGTGCTTTCCATATCACTTGCTACCAGCCCTGGCAGCATGCACATCCAGTTTCTGCATGCTGGCTGTGTCTTTGTTAAAATATGATACCTTGACAGTGTCTTCCATGTTGGCATTCAGTTTCCCTGGAATACTGGAAGCTGGTGAGTACTTCTAAAAAGCTAATAGCAGAGCACCTCATTGCTGAGTACACTGCTAGCTGGAATCAGTTCCAACAGCAACAACAAAAATGTGGGTTGGGCTCATTCCTGGCAGGCACGTGGAAGATGTTTAACAGATCATTATTGCAGATCAGGCAGCAAAATTTCATCTTCATTCAATTCAAGCTATATTTGATTTCTTTCATATAAAGGACATGAAGATATTTTTACGTCTGTCTCACTGCTTAAGGTTGCTCTGACTATAAGCTTTAATAATGCAATAGAAAGCAATGAAAATAATTAACAAAAGCAATAGAAAAAAGTTTAAATTTGTTATCATATATTTTTCTGCTCATGGTCACTTAGGATCCCACAGTTTATCACTAATTATATGAAGGAAAAAGGTATTTAATGGTACTTTCAGTAAGCAAAGGATGACCACTTTGCTGTTCAGAATTTTGATGAAGTTTGTTCCATACAGTGTGAACTTTGTATCTTCTTTCCATGCTTTATGATTTGGGGTTTTTTTATATATATAAGGCCATGTTTTTTGTCTCTAAGGAAATTATACTGATTGCTATTCGCTTTTAAAATATCTCAAATTTTTGTGGCTTTTGTGAACAGAAAACAATCATAAACTATTACTAGTAAAAACTGTATATGAGGAAATAAATACCATATAAAGCTAATGCGGTAGAAGAGTTGAGTGGTCCATGACACAGCTGTGAAAAACACTACCATACCATATCTTTCTCTTTTTCCATATTCTTTGCCAGAGTTGAATTGGAGGGAATATTTCTTCATCTACACCCTCACTACTGCATGTAAGAAATCTCTGACAAAGTCCATATTTAATCAGCTGAAATCAGACCAAAGCTCATACCATATTGTTGTATTGTGCCATCATCCCCATATAAGATGCCAAAATTCGACAAAAAGTTGCCTAATTTCCAAAAATCAATTCGGCTTTTTTAGCTGTGAACTATTAGCTTGCAACTATGAACTAACAGGAAGAGTAGTTGATATAAGTTATGATTTCTCTGTTATTTTCTGGTGGCTCAAGAGGTGTAACTGGAAGCAGACTTTGGCACCATCTTATGACTTTGGACTGTTAAAACAAGTTTATTGATTTAGACCCTACTGCTTAGCATTTTAACCTGTCAACTTAAGGACCCTGGATTTAGCTCTGAAGCAGAGTAACAGGAACCATACTATAAAATATTTAAAATTGTAGTCCTTCTTTCTGCCCTGAGTATTGCTGTGTGAGTTCAGATGCCTGGAACAGTACTGCAGTTCTTCATATCACTTTGTCCTTTCTTCT
>VZDJ01000045.1:51225-67551 GCA_008694505.1 Cyanoderma ruficeps
TTTTTTTTTTAATATACCCATCCCATGATATTGTTCTGCTAGTCATGTTTTGAATCCTAGCCATGAAATTTTGTCACTGTACTAAAAGGGCATCTGAACAAACCTTAATAATTTTTTGACCTCTCCCTTTCTTTTCTTCAGCACTACATGGTTACTCCTCCATATGGATGTGGAAATGATGAGGTTTTTTTGATTTTAAATCCTTAAATGATTGAAAAACCCCACTGATTTGGCTTATGATCTCATTACCACTGCCTTTAAACTGAAAAAAATCTTCAAACGTATATGAACATAACCTGATTTTGAACATGAGTGAGAGAAAATTCCATCTTTCTAGAATTTTTTAACATAGGCCAGAGGGACTAACAGTCTGAAAACTGATTAAGAAAAGGAAGGTGTTATATATTTTGAAAGGTGTGCTCTTAAAACACCCTTAGAGGCACTTATGGAAAATGCTACATAGCTTAGGGGGCTGACATCAGAACAGTTAGGAAGAAATTATTTTTTGAACTTGTAAAACTAAATATACTGCATAATATTTTACATGTGATATTAGCAGATCCTGTTGTTAGCACAACAGTCTCTGATCTTTTTCAGGTATGTTGATTGTCTAAAAATATGGAAAACCTATTGCATTGCCTGTTAACTTCTTTAAGATTTATATTAAAGAAGCACAGAGAGCATGCCCATTCAAAACCTAGAAATTAATTTCTGTTAGCTTTGTGCACTGTTTAAATTTCCCTTTTGATTAACTTTCCTTGGGAATAGTTTGGAGTCCTTCTTTGGATAGGCCATTGGAGAAAAGCACTCAGTAGATCTTTTAAGGAGTGATTTCCATGCGAGAAGCTGTGCTGGTGCTAAACTAGGCATACAAAGTGCTGAGTGTACAGGGGTGGGTTAAATGAGAATAATCTATCACTATAAAGGAAACACCAGGAATTTTCAGCTGCTTTGAGATCTATGATTCTGAATTATGAAAGACATATATAGTTTGGCTTAGTGTTAGTATTTCCACAGAACTGTGGATGTGGAGTCTGTCTGGAAGCCACATCTGTGGTGTCCTCTCCTTGACCAGTTCCATGTGACATCCTTACAGCCAAATGTTAATTTTGCTGTGAATTTAATGAAGGCTTCTCTCATGCTAGGAAATGAATTCAAATCTCAGAGATTGCCCATACAAGAAATCCCATTGATACTGGAGTAAAAATGGAGTAAGAAGAGATTCCATCGCATGGCTATGTTGCTGGTGCTCTCATTCCCTTTTATTATGTATTCATGTTTTTGCTATATCCCTGTTATTCTTCCCTTTCATTGAGTTCTGTGAAAGCCACTTCACTGGTTGCTATGTCAGGAAAGGAAAACAGGAGGGTTTCTCATGTATCCAACAGAACTGTTCCAATGGAGAAGAAATATGGAAATGATCTACGCACCCATGTGGTGCACCATCCCTGTGTGTACTCACACCATGAGGAAGACAGTGAATGCGATCTCGTCCTGGGAGCACACAGCTGCTGCATTCAGAGGCATTTCACAGGTAGCTGAGGCCTTTTCCAGGTTTTAGTTCCTACTGGGGACATTGAACTGCTCCTAATTTTGGGGGAGAAGGGTGTGTTTGGGGTTTTTTGTTTGTTTGTTTGTTTTCTTATATTTAAAATATTTTACCAGTAACTAGAACCTGGAAGAACCTGAAAACATCCTTTGAAATGTTTCAAGTATGTCAGCTGTGCCCTGGAGAAGGTGGGGGTGAGGGAGGGAGGGAGGGNTAAATTTACCTCACAGAAAATCTGCAACATTTGACATATTTTCTTAGAAAAGCTTGCAAACCTTTTAAAACATTGGTTTTCTTCCTATGGGCTCTAGGAAAATATGGTAAATTGATCAGATTTCTTACACTTAGACAAGAATATAAGAACATTTTTTGATTTATACCAGTGCTCTGCCAAGGTCTGGACCCTGTCTGACAGCCTGCAGGAGTCAATGGTGCCTGTCTAGTTCAGACTGCAAGAGGAGAAGAAGCACGATGAACTCCCCTTGCACGGTCCCTGCTTCCTCTGGCATGAATCTTAATGGCTTGATGCTGAAAAGGTACACACCCTTTTAAGAGATTTCTTCCAAGAAACTGGCACAACTGGTTTGAATACTAATGATTTGTCAGCATCCACAGCTTGCAATGGCTTGGCAGTTTTCTGTGTATGAGGAGATTCGGATGCATGCTTGGTGGCTAGTTTGTTTACTGAATCTGCATTCAAGGGTACAGATTGGTACCATTCCGATTTTGTGGGTCCTGGCCTCAGGCAGAAATGTGGCAATGGCATGGAATAAGAAAGGAGGACTCCCACGTGGGTTTCAGCTGGGGTTTTATTTCACTCAGAGGGCCCACATAGAAGTGAGTCTTTTCCCTCTCGGGCCTCAGTTTAAGTACAGGGGGCATGTAAAGGGGCAGGAGGCAATCTAGAACCAATCCCAAAGGAAGGGGGAGTTACACAGAACAAAAGGATAATCAGTAGAACAGTTCTATACATAACAAAGGGAGGGGAACAGAGAACTTGCCGAATCACCCCACAGCCTCACCAGAATTTTCTGGGCTTCTGGGTGGGGTTCCAAAGTGATGGACAGGACCCACAACGAAGGAAAAACCAAAGGGGTTTGAACATGGGGGTACAGGGACAAACCATTATAAAACAAGGAACAAAAGCATGCAGAACTTTGGTAAAGCTAAAATGCACCACAACATGTATATTCACAGATTTGCTATATATTCTTTTAGAAAACATTCCTGTTGCTGCATGGAAAGGACATGGGATGTGTCCAAAGGACAGCCACAGAAATGATCAGAGGTTGAAGGACTTCTCCTATGAGAGAGCTGACATCATTCAGTGATGGGAAGAGAAGGCTCTGTGAAGACCTTACTGTGGCCTTTCAACATTTAAAGGAGGCTTACGAGAAAGATGGAGGCACAGTTCAAACAGGGTCTATTGCAACAGGACAATGCTTAAAGTTTTTTAACTAAAAAAGAGTGATTAAAGTAGATATAAAGAATAAATTTTTACAATGAGGGTGGTGAGACATTGGGATGGCTTGCCCAGAGGAGATGCCCTGTCCCTGGAAACACTCATTAGACAGGGTTCAGAGCAACCTCATGTAGCAGAAGATGTCCCTGCTCACTGCTACAAGGGTTGGACTAAATGACTGATAAAGGATGCTCCCAACACAAACTATTTTATGATTCTATGATTTTGAACCCAGCCACTCATTTCACTATATGTTTTATGTTTTTAAAATGTTTTATCAACATAAATTATGTACGGCTCAGGTGATGAAACTGTTGTTGTGATGTACCAGTATTTGACAGATGAAGTAGCTGTTCTGCTATTTTTTGATGCTGTTAAAATTTTACATTTTTAACACAGGATTGTGTGTTGTGGTAGGTGTAACCTGATTCTGTACATTTTTGGATTTTGCCCAGTGCGTTAAGTAATTTTAAGTTAAATATTTTTATTCATTGTAGAGGTTAAATACCACACAAGAAAATCAGTAGGGTCAATTTCTCCACTATATATGGTGTTAACTACTATGTTAACACAATATTAAGTACTTAAATGTTAATGAATGAGGAGTGCATGGAAAACTCAGCTGTTTGGATGCAGGACAGAAACAGCAAACTGGGAGCTCTGCATTACCAGATTCACAATAGATGGCCAACAAAGTTAAGGCAAATGAACCCAACCTTACTCCTACTGTGTAATTTGTATTGCAATGGATCTGAAAGGTAGCAATATGATGCCAATGCTGAGGAAGGAAGGAACATAAACTAGAAACCCACTCTTCTGTGACTTTGCTTTGCTTTGTTTTCATTTGCTTGTTTTTTAGTTTATTTTTCTGATAGATTTGTTGCCTCAAGGAACACGAAGTGCAAAATACTTATTCTATCCAAAAGAACAAGATAGGGAAATTTCAACAATAATGCTGGAAAAAATGCAACTTTTTTTTTCTGACCACAACTGATTGCACTTTTGAGAACAAAGTGGTATTTTAAATGCATGCAAGTGAATTAGTTGCCAATTTTCCACTGACAGAGAGCTTGGAAATACATTATTTCAATGCCTTTTGAAAATTTCACTCTCAGTGAAGGAGCAGTTCTAAGAAAATATAAATAAAACAGTCCTCCAAACCAGTCAGAACTGGGCTTTGAGCTAAGTCCAAGACTGTAAGGCATAGCACACATCCGAAATAGCAACATATAGGTAGTATGATATTAAACAAACACAAGAAAACTATGTGACTTTTTTTCCATAGATAGCTATTTCAATCAACAGAGGTGGAGGTTTTGACATTTGGGGCAGCTTTTGTGTGGGAAGAAAACTACATTTTCAGAAAGAGCTCATTCTAGAGAACAAGAGAGATGCATGCAAAAATATCACATACACACACAACACACACAACATGCACACACAAACACACAATGCCCTGTGGGAATACAGGTAGAGAGCTGAGCTGGGAGCACTGCTCAGCTCATGACAGAAATGGACATGTTAGCATTAGTAGGCTGCAAGCTAAAGCAGAAGTTTGAGAAAGGGATGCAAGAGACAGTGATGTGCTTGGTACGATACATACTTAGATAAGACAGCACATGGCTGTGTTAGTTAGTGTGAGGCATGGATTAAGCAATGTACTTGGCAATATTACTTGTTATGTAATGAAAAGGTTTATAAACTCAGCTAGGTGTATCAATAAACGGCTTCATGTGCACAACCCATGGAGTCCATGTCTCTCTGTCAATCGTCGTCACTGCCCCCCCGAAGAGCCCCAACAAGGCCCCTGGTCTTCAGCAGGAATAGAAGCCGTAGTGAGCAAAACCCAGTCTTACCACCCTTGGAGACACCAAAGCCCATGAACTCATGCAGCAGTGCAAACATTGCAATGTAAAGCAATTCTAATGATCGATAGTAACATCCTCTATCCAAAATTTTGTTAAGGCTCATGGAAATGTTGGAGGCACTCTATTAACTGGTAACCAATTTACAGAAAGTAGACTGTCTGTAGTTTTTGATTCTTTTGATTAACAGCTGCTTAGAATACAATCATTTTTGTTGCTGCTGATTTTCATCTTGAAGCCCTCGTCTGGTTTCATTTTGTTTTACACATTGGAATTTCAGTAAATTCAACACATAGATATGTAATTTGAAAGCAAGTTCAAAATAACTTCTCTCGCAGATGCATGCACTCTCAACATTTTGCATACTCTCGTCCAAAATAAATGTGTTCCTTTCATACAGTATACATAGTGTCAGGCCACTACCACTTATGAGTATTTTGTTGCATACTTCAACTTCTTTTTTGATGCTACATTCAGATGTTATTAGAAGAATAGAGTAATATAATAAGGCATACTAATGCCTATATTATTGTACCAAGGGAAAAAGTAACAATTGCCTTTGATGGTTGCCAGTGGCTTTTGACATCTATCTTTATAGTATCCACACTCAAGTTCCAGGTAATCTGTCAAAGAGTTGACTCAATGGACCAATGCTCCTGTCCAAATTTCCAATATATTTTGATAAAAATACATCATACGCTGTATGACATCTCTTCAACTGCACAAAAATAAATGAAACTAAATCAACATAGGGGTGACTAGTTAATTATAGAATCATAGACTCATAGAATAGCTTGGGCTTGAAGGAACCTTTGCAGGCCATCTAATCCCAACAGCCCTGCAATAAGCAGGGACATCTTCAAATGCATCATGTTGCTCAGACTGCCATCCAATCTGACTGTGAAAGTTTCCAGGGATGGGGCATCCATTACCTTTTTGGGCAGCCTATGCCAGGGCTCTACCATCTCATAAGTGTTGCTCTGAGTTTTCTGCCTTCTGTCTTGGTGGAGAAGTTTTCTCACGCAGCTTCATGTAAACAATGTTTACATACTTCAATTTCAGAATGTTTATGTACTTCTCCTCTGAGACAAGAAATGATTGATGGTGATGTCCACCATCCAGGTTGTAGAGGTGGTGACCTCTGTAGCCAATCTCTTGATCTCTGTAAAAATGTATAAAATGGAGTCAGATTTTTGAGTAAAGTGGAGAAGAGTTGTTCCCTCATGATGCTGTGTGCCTGCTCATCTTTCTGTCCCTGAAGTGGGACACACCCAGCCTCGACAAACCACATCTGGTGACCCCTGTCGTCTGAGGACTGCAGCCTGAACCACATATAAGGAAGAAGCATTTTTACAATATTTAAAAATTGACCCTCTTTTAGTTTGAAACCATTCTTCCTTACCCTATAGCAACAGGACCTGCTAAAATGCTTGTCGCATCTTTCTCATAAGCTTCCATTAAGAATTGAAAGGCCATTATAAGATCACCCGGGAGCCTTCTCTTCTCCAAGATAAATAAGCACAACTCTCCTGGCCTGTCCTTATAGGAGACCTGTTCCATTCCTCTAAACATCCTGGTGGCTCTCTTCTGGACTCTCTCCAAGAAGCCCACATCCTTCCTGTGCTGGGACCGCAGAGCTGGATTCAGGGTTCCAGGTGGGGTCTCACCAGAGCAGAGCAGACGAGCACAATTCCCTCCCTCTCCTGCTGCCCACGCTGCTTTGGATGCATCCCAGGACACATTTGGCTTTCTGGGCTGGGAGTGCTCATGGCTGGGTCATGTCCAGCCCCTCATTCACCAGCACGCCCAAGACCTTGACACAGCTGCTCTTGATCTGCTCATCCCCAGCCACTTGTGATACAGGTGATTGCTGGTATTCTCTTAGATTTTAACTTGCTCTTTTGTGTATTTGCTTTTGATTTGAAGATGAAAAAAAACAGCCTTAGTGAAAAGTATCTTCTCAAAGCAGAGCTTTTTATTCTTATGGAACTTACATAAACTGATTAAAGAAATCACCTAAAATATGTTTGAAAGGTTTTATGAAATTCTAATTAAGGTGGTATTGTTGAAGTTATTACTTCTATTCATTCCTAAGCCATGTGACCACACAATGACAAGAACGCTTAAGATGAACCATGAGAAGACTTTATCAGCATCTATTTATGATGAAATATGCAATATGTTACAAAAATCACACAAAGAAAATTGCGAAACTTCATAATTTACTATACTTGTGGTTTAACAGATGATCTATTCTTCTTTTGCTGTAAAAGATATTACAGGCATCAGGAGGTGCACTGTTGAAAAGGTAAAATCAAGAGTTGCTCTGACATTCATATCCACCATGAAATGTTGCTAGGAAATTGTCATAGTGGATACCCAAGACAGGTTTGTTACTTGTGTCTGCTCTCCATATAAAACACTCATTAAAAGGGTGTTTGGAAAGCAGCAATACTTTCATTTCATAACTTAAAGCCAAAAGAAGAAGATTTTAGACACAGTCAATATTTTATTTGTTTGGAAAAATTAACATGAGAGTGAAAACATGGTGTTAGGCTACCATAACTTCATCTCAAGGAATCAGTCCAACAGCTTTGTTTTTTCTCATGTCATTCCAGAGGTCTGAGAAAAATCCTCAAACTTTGATGCAGCTGACATTAGCTGGAAGAGCTGACACCAGAAAAAGGAAGTGATGGAAATGAGGGAAAATATGACCAATGCCCCATGACCCCAACCAATCGCCAGACCCAATAGGTTAGCTAGATTTCCTAATCACCGAATGTAAAAGGTTTGATAAAGATGCAAATCACCTAAAAAGCCTCAGATGTAGACAGTATTAAAGTAATTTTTGTTGCTTCAAAGATGGCTGTCCAGGATGCCCTTGCATCTGGGACTAGAAGGAGACTTCCTCATTTCTTCCTTAATTTCACTTGTGCACAGCAGAGTGAGTTTAGCTTTGGTGCCTTTGCCCACTTGCCATGTTTGTCATGTGTGAGTGGTTAAACATCTTTCCAGAATGGAGTTGTGCTGTCCCACTCATAGGAATCTGCCTCCTAAACAGTAGAGTTGAGGGAGCAAGGGGCTAGGCTGTGGGAACCTTGTGCCTCAGCTGCATCCCATCCCACCAAAAATATTTTATGTAGAGCTAATATTTTTGTGATAAAATCATTTCAGGGGTGGCTACTGAAATTATGGTACTTGAAATATGAATTCAAATTTCACAGCTTATCAATAAAACTACATTGACTTTCATAGAGGTTGTCTGGTGAATTTGAGTACAGCGGTGCAAACATTTACTTACATCATGTCCACAACTGATAAACTGCAGTTGTTAATTAGATCTTGGTTAAGCTTTGTCCTTCTTGCTTTTCTGTAAACCTTTAACATTTGAGGATGTATTTGCATGCTTCAGTCCACACAAGCACTGAAGGGAGAGCTTGTTTAGGCAACAAGATAAGGAGGTGCTCTCTCCACTTTTGGATTTTAGCTGCCACAGAGGTACCATTCCCAGGATTCACAGCTGCTGCTTATTCAGGCAGCTCTGTGGTTTGTGCTGCATATTAATTTCTGTCCAACACGGGAATTCAATTTGTACTGTACATTTCATTTCTTCACAGATTTAGATTTATTTCATGTTCTCTGCTTTTAATTAACTCTCTGGCACAGCTGCTGGACGGGATATAAAAACTCATTGCTCTCCCTGTGTTAGGAGTACACCACCAATCATTTAGCACTTAGATGGCAGCACAGGAGCTATCAGTTCCCATGACAACCAAGGCCGTGGTGATTGATTCCTTGCCAGTATGGCATCACCACAGGGATTGAGGCTTGTAATTTTCGTATGCTTGCACCATCCATCTAATTAAAATGGGATTAAAGAATCATCCCTGTGTATGTTCAACAACTGCACTGCAATCCATTTATGTAAATGTCATCTCTATTCACCACAGTAGTTGGAGTGTTTATGAAGAAACAGTTGTTTTGCTCCTAGTGTCTTGCAAAGGGGAGGTGGGGAAGGATGAAAAAGAGTTATATGTATACAGCATTATTTTGACTACTAAATAAAAAAAGTAATCCTTTCACTGAGGCAAAACTGCTATGCAAATTGTATCCTCTTTCCAAATCTGAATCATGACTACAGTGAGCAAAGATGGCAGAGCTGTTACAGCTTTGCTCATGTGCTGATGGCTAACCCAGGAAAATGTACTGAGCCTGTCTTGAAAATGCATTAATTAATTTAGCGTGTATGAATTATTAATTTGTCAAAAGTCTTTAATTCATATGATTAGTTTTAGTACAGTGGCATCTCTTGAGAGCAAAGTAATCCTTGTATTCTCATAATTTTTCCTTCATGGAGCATTTCTCAAGTCTGATACAGTTACTTGGAAATTTGTGAAGTCTTTGCAGAACAGGGACAATGACAGATCGGTGAAATCCAAGGAGACTCCAGATGAAAAGAGAAGCATATGGAGTTTTGGAGGGCTATAAGTGAAGCCAAGTTCTTTATATCACTGGATGTAAATGTAGAGCCAGATAAAACCCCAAAAGACAGAGAGTGAGTGATCAGATTGTATTTTTTTGTATATCTTTCCATTTCTACTGCATAATTCTGACAAAATAGTCTATTAACATGAGAAATTGCAGTTTGCAGTACTAATGGTCTCATGTCTGTTTTCATTTCATTTTGCAGTCTACTTCTGTACTGTAAAACTTAAAACCATGATACAAATTTTAGATAAAGTCAATAGCGAATTGGATTTTATCCATTGGCTAACTGATGCTCGTCACAGGCATTTTTATTGTTTTTTACGTCTGTTTCCTTTCTCAACAAAAGAAAACCGAGTGCATAGCAGGCAACAATATACAGATGGTACAAATGCTATATACAGCACAAGGAATGCTGTGTTTTATCACAATTCCACAAAAATCCTTCCTCATGAACCAATCCCATCTTGCTCTGAGAGAAATCGCAATGCCACCATGGCTGTGGAGCTATTGCAAGTCCTTCCACAAAAACTGTAGAGGTATAGGATTGGAGATTGGTTGTACCTTGTGAAAGCTATGATAACAAGTGCCACCATTACTTTGGCTTAAAATGGTCTAATCCACCTTAAAATCCATACTCAACCCCTCTTCAAAACAACAAAAAACACCCACACAGAAAAAGGCAAAGCTAGCTGTAATAGAAAAAATCTGCGGGCACCTTCCTGCCAAATGAAATCCCTGCCATCCTCCTTAAGTTAAGCCCAGAGGCATTCAATGATCTTGCCATTTGATACATTTTACCTGAGAGAGAGCAAACCTTCCTTCAGGACTGAACATCTGACAGGTATGAATCAATCTTCGAGGTATTTCTGATACCTGCACTTGGTTTTCATACAGAGACTGTCTAGCAGTTCTCTCAGATCCTTAAAGACAGCAGTCCCTGTACATTAAAACAGCCTAATTACATCTTCCTCCTTCCATATCTCACAAGTAGGCCCACTTGTTTAGGAAAAGGCTTTGGAACTTTAATTGTCAAAAGTTCACACTACTAGAAAATGTTGTCTCAAACTGCAACATCTTAAATTGAAATATCTTAGTGAATCCTACATTTCTTAATGAGATAATGAGCAGTTAACCCCAAAATAGAACATCAAAAACTTTTTAAATTTACAGATGGAGACTGAAGAACACGAAGGAGAAAACTTTAAAATATTTTGTATGTAAAACAGAAGGAATACTTTCCTAAACAAATACATAGAAAATTCAGTGTTCTCTTTGAATATTCTTATGCCACTTTTGCAGATTTAGTTCAGCTGCTGAAGTACAAGAGCAGATTCCTCTTCCTATCTCAAATAATTTTCACAACATAGCCTTTGCTACTCTTTCAGCACTGCCAGCTCTTGAATATCCTGAAATTATGCTGTGTTAAATGTGGTCAGGGCTGGGGCTTCTGTGTAATCCCTCTCTAGATAATACAGATTCTCACCCGCAAACAGCAATTCAGTTTGTGCAGCTTCATGGCAGGCACAGCAATACGAACTAGGAGAGGTTGCCCAAGAATTTTGATTAAGGTTTCAGAAGTTTAGCAGTATACCATCTGGGTTTTGGGTGGACAAATAAAATATTACTATTGGAAAGTGAAGGTCTGTGTGTGTGACTTAAAAATGTGTAGATTTTCTCATTCATTTAGTACCATGCTGAGCCAATACTCTGTTAGGATTAGCTAGCTTGCTTCTCTCCATTGGCTTGATGTCCCAGACACTCCAGGTACTGTAATACCTACCAGTAATAATTAAAGCTGATGCTGAATCATTCCCATATTTGCAAGTAGCATGTTCTTGCTGTTTCCGTCTGCAGAAAGAGAACTAACTCAAGGCAATTGAGTTAACCTGTCATTGCAGTATGCAAAGGATTGCCATAAGGTGGAGTAAAACATGGTTTCTGAATAAAAAACCTTGGGAAATAATTGTTCCAAATAGTTACAGAAAATGAAAAACAATGGCAATGAAGATCAGTATTTTAAATTAAGATATTGCAATGAAAATAAAATTATGTTGATGATGGAGACAGAATCTTCTTGTGTGTAGCCAAAATCATTCACATCCCCGCAGGCAAAATGATCTACTGCAGTTTTGTTCCCTACTTGCTTTCCAGCCAAGTGGTCTGGCTATCTCTACCCCTTACAGTTAGCTAAGTATGCTGACCAGGGGAAGATGCAAGTCAAACATCTATGTCCTCTGCTTGCAGACCAAGCAGTCTGCAAGGACAACACAACAAACTTTCTTACCTCCTTGGTTTTTTGAATGCACCATTGTAAATGATGTTTAATGTTGCTCCTTAAGCAGTCCTTGGTGTTCCTGGTGAACTCAGAATACTCCATGTCACCTATTAAAACCAACCACAAGTAGCATTTTTATTATTCTTATTTTTGAATGGGGATAGCTGCCCATTGAACGCAGACAAGTCAACTCACTTCTTCTGAGACAATGTAGAGCCCATAGATGCTCTACTTGGGCCTAGTTTTATGTGACCCATCCTGTGCTGACAACATCCTGTCATCTCTACAAATGGTGTTTTTAGCTTTACACACAGGTAGAATCCAAATGCTATTTATCTTTTTAATTTTTGGACAAAGTCTTGCTGATGAAGGATCATTTGCAGTGTATCTTTTATTAGGCTTTTATTTATCTTTAAGAGTGGTCTAAATGCTGACTTATATATATTTTTTTTTTATAATTAATAGCTGAAAAGATATTGCTAGTGAACTGAAGCTGCTGATCTTACATTTTTCTCCTGTTGTGGGAAACTACTGATTATGGAAAGCAACCAAGGGTTTTTCCAAAAGTTATTTTTTCCAGGCTCATGGCTGAAATATTAATGCCATACCTAATATTCATATTGCAGGATTTTGCAGTCAATATAAATGACCATCCTAGGTCAGGCCTGAAACAGATTTTGAAAGATGTGTTTGTGCCTTATGTATAGTTTCATGTTTCTGTCTCAGCTGTGGAGCTGTTAGTGATTACACATAACAATGGGAGGGAATATGGAGAGCTCTAAGGGACTGAGAAAATTAGTGACTAGCATCTGATCCCAGACCCTGTCTCAAAGAACCTCTCCTCATCTGTGTCACCTCCATGGCATAAGGGATTACTATGCAGACTGGCTCTTCCTAGGGAGAGGGTATCTTACAGCTTTCTTTGCAGGACTTGGCTGATGGGACTCATTACATGACTAGAACTGTTGCTTTTTCCTTCTTTAAAGCTGCAGAAAGGGGCACAGATTTGGCTTTCAATCTTCATTCACCAATATTTCTAGGACTCTTTTCCTGGGCTCCTTCCTTTTGTCATTAAAAGGATCTATTTGCTTCATTCTTTATTTGTCCATCTATTGCAGCAATCCCAATAATTTTCAGATGTTTTTGAATAAAGACAGCATATGTGGCCCATTTCTTTCTTTCTCTGTGTCTGCTTTAGAATTTCTTTTCAGGAACGAATTTCTAGAACAAAATGCATTCTGGTGTATAAAACAAACCAGCCAGGCATTTAAAAATATACAAAAAGGTAGGCATGAGCTGACTCTCATATCTGCTGCCCTTATGTGGGTGACAGAAATAATTACCTCTAGACGTATCACTGCACTGTGTGCAATCAGCACACAGGAGATTGCAATGTGTTGAATGTGATAGGAAATGTGCAGCCTGATTATGTATGCTAGAATCCAAGTGCTGCAAAACATCTCTTTTCACTAAGTTGAGGAACAAGAATTTAAAGATACTACTTAATTTTTCAACTGCACTCAAGCAACACCAGTGTTTCAAGATGAATTTGCTAATCACATGGGGCTAGGGATGGTATGTGGTGATAAAAGACTAGCAAAATATTTCCTAGCAGGCAGCAATAACTGTTCCAGTCTTAGTAATTTTTTTTTTCCTTTGGTAGTTTAATTTCCCCTGCCCTGCTGCCTGTTTCAATTTATTTAAGTTGAAAGTGATTGCAGAGCTGGTAGAAGGCACCACATTCATGACTGTGGAAATGAAATCCATTTGGTTGCAAAGTCTGTGCGAAATTAACCCTTTATACAGTGAGGGAGTGCAAGAGCACATCACCACTGGATATCACCACACTGCTGACTTTGGGAGAGATCTGAGTGTTGTGTGAGCCTCTCTTAGCCCAGCTCCATGGCCTTTGCAGAGGCAGTGGTGGCAGGGCAAGCTCTTCACACTGTGCCATCACTGTCACCTGGTCCTTGCTTGTACAGACAGCAGTTTGGTGTTACAAGTCACATAGACTTAGCATCACCAGATGGAAGGGGGCACCCCACTTTCTGAGCCCATCAGCTCCTTGACAGGAATCCACCCATAGCCCCTGGTGATTACTCAGACATATTCTTGGGCAGTGTGATTCCTCCTGCACCTTTGCACCATGCTTGAGGTGTTAGTGAGCGAATGACCATGCAGGCTAGTCATTGGCACGCTGCTAAAGAATTAATCTTAGTGAAGTCTAAACCAAATCATTTAAATTATTGCATATCATTTCTCTCAATGCAGAGACAGGCTAATTAATCCTCAATTAATCCTCAAGTATGACTTGAATATTTAGGAACACAATGACTAAAACTAGTGTGCTAGTACGGGTCAGGCATAGGGGAAGACATTTCTTCAAATCTCTATAGCTGTTTAGTTAGATTCATGTTTGGATTCTTTTTTATGCATTTATTCACAGTATGTACACAACAGATGCTGAATTTTTCTTCCCTGATGCGTTTAAGAACAAGACACATTCCTCAAAACTGCATTTTTGTGCATTTGCAAGTGTATCTATGAGGAAACAGATTGTATCCTTTATTGCTGACTCTTAAAAAAAAAGGAAAGAAAAGAAAAAAAGACACACAATCAGAAAGTGACAAAGAAACCACAAAAATCTACAAATTTTCACAGTACATACAATGTTTGNTTGTTTGTTTGTTATGGGATAGTCTTCTTAGAACAACTCTTCCAGGCTTCTCACCAGCTAATTTGCCCTCTCTGCTCATTTAAAACTGATACTGGTATCACTGTGCAATACCAAGCGTGAATTTTCTTCTACTCTTCTGAGACGTTCAAACCTGATAGAGACTCACTTCACTAATAGGTCTTTGTTAACAGTAATATTATATATTTGTCAGTCTTTTCCCTATACACGTACCTCTTTTTTCTTCCATTCTCTTCAATATAAGACCCTTTCCACTCTTATTTGAAAACCTGCCATTGCTTGTGGTTTTGTTTTAAAGTTGATGTTATGAAAGGCCAGGTGCAGCCTAGCCAAGACTTTCAGAAAACTGCATATGCAGGCTTTTCCTCAAGTTCAAATACATTTCTGATAGTTTCTGGGTATCAGTAAGACAAGAAATTTTCAAAGTCTGTCTAAATAAAACATACATATAAGCATGTATACATGACATAATTAGGTTTTGGAGAACCTTAGTAGGTATAGTTATGATGTTGTTGTGGTAGTGCATCCCTCTCCCACTCCCCAGCCCCCACTAGGGAGGGCCACATTGTGGTCTCAGAATATTCTTTGAAATATTCTTCAGTATACATTCTTTGAGCAGCCTAAAACATTCATTAAAGACAAATGCAGAGGGCACACTGAAACAACAGCAGGTATGTATCAGACTTATAAGGAAACAAAAGAATTTTCTCTCTCACTATATTTTGAGCTTTGGTTTCTTGTTGAAATTTAGGCTGAAATTTTTTCTCATTCATTCAGCAAGATTGTTGCTGTTGTTAAGGCAGCCTTGCTTATTTACTTTTCACCTACTACCAGACTCTTATCTGAGAAGAGAGGAATAATTTCCCTGATGCTGTTATTTTACTGTCAAAATAATGCTCAGTTTCCAGAGCTAAAAAGAGAAGATAGTTCATAAATAACCTTGCAGTCTTGTTACAGAATTAACAAGCTTCAGAATTTGAATGATGATCTTGATCAGCTAAGTGAGTGGTCCTGCTGGAAGCGTGTAGTTTTTTCTCTATGAACAGCGTAGCCTCAATAAGCATTGACACAAATGTCAGGTATGTAGCATGTGTGGCCCAGGTACCCACGGCATCAGGGACTGCCAGGAACCTTTTCAATACAAAATTAAGCTAACCTGTGTGCTCAACAGTGGGAACTGTTCAACAGCTTTTCCCATGCTTCCCAGGGTAGTGAGTAGAGAGGAGACTGTGGGATGGATGTGGAACAGGCTCTTGGAGACCCATCTTCACAAAGGCTTCTTACCTCTACAATTAGTTGTAGCTACAAGGTAAAACATACCAAAGCTTATTTTTTTCCTAAAAACCAAAGTGTGAAGATTCATCTGCATATTATTCATTGACCAGAAGGGCTGAGAGAAGCTAGGCAGGCACCTAGAAAAATTTATCAATAGTGTCTTTCGGAAAGTATTAGGGCATCAGTCTTGCAAACTACACGCAACCATAAGTATATGTACAGAAATTTTCAAAACAGTTTGTTTCATGTCACCTTTTAATTGTTTCTACCACTTTTACATTCATACATTTCTATGCCTTGTTTATGAAATAACTTTCAAGTGGTCTTATTAAAACATCTGATGCTCTGGAATATTCATAGAAGGAAAATTTTGATCCTAGAGATCGTGGCTTTTTAGTCAGAGAGCAAAACCAATACCAAGTTATGTGTGCAAGCAAAACCCAGCAAGCATATCTCCCACTCTAGTGGAAGGGTATTTGAAATTCAGTTATGGTCCATGAGTTACACAATTCATGAAGTAAATTTTTCCAAACAAATAGTAGAAATGAGAAAGAAAATTATATAAATATATCAAAAATTCCAGCATATTTTAGAAGAGAGGAAATATACATAAATGCAAGTTTCACACAGTATTCAGTGTACAAAGTATGGAATCCATTCTCAGAAAAGAAACCCATCCATCAGCTACTGTGTGATATTGACCCTCTGCCTGCAAAT
>VZDJ01000045.1:67738-107032 GCA_008694505.1 Cyanoderma ruficeps
TATTTCTTTTATGTAAACACTCCAGGAAATCATTCTCCCCTGCCCTTACCACAAAGCCTGAGTACAGTTCAGGGTAGGGGATATCAGAATCACCAGCATAACTTCTGAGCTGCAGTTCTGATGATTTCAGAGCAGAGTCTGCAGCAGCTGGGAATGCAGCAATACCAGAGAAGTGAAGTAATGATTTGCTGTGGGTTTTACTGTATGATTTGCACAGTGTATTAGAAAAGGGCCTCTGTTCCATTTCCTCTCTGCTGCTCTCTTTTTATTCTCTACAGTCAACAAAATGCAATTATCTGCTAGAGCTTAGGTGTGAATGTGAGTGAAGTTTAAATCTGTGGAGAATAACCCATGTTATTATTTTTTTATGAAAATTTTGTGCTGGATCACTCCCATGCTTTTGGTTATTTGTACAAAACAGCAGTAAGTTTTCTCTGCAATAGGGTCTGACTAAAAGCAGCCCTGGAAACTAAGATACTGTCTCAGAAAAAGTCACTGATAGTGACCTAAGTTTCCCAGAAGTAATTTCCTGGCATCATCACTCTAACCATGACATCTTTGAAGTAGCATATCAGAGCAAATGAATAGTGCTGTGCTGAGTGCCACTCATTTATGTACCATTCTGAAGTCAACTAGTGCAGCCCAGATATCTACTGTCATGTCATTATTTCAACCAGTACAGTCTACTAAGCAGAAAACTGGGTGACAACTGGGTGATGCAGACTAGGAAAGCATTTCATGTTGTTTTTTTAAATTATTTGATTGAGAAATCTATGTGTTTCTTATTTAAATGAGGGACTAGAACATGAGCCTTTCTAGAAGACAAGGTGTTTATCTTTTTTTTCTGGATGGAATATGTGCTGTCTAATATTCCTTTCATTGCTAACTTACATTCCTGCACAATCTCTTCCATGTGTTCACTAATGGCTCTTGTGTTATCACAGTAGGTAATTTATACATTTAAGTAATTTCATTTTCTGTTTACTCTTTTTGTGCTTCATTTCTCTTACTGAAATTAAAACATACCTTTTCTTGACCAGTGTTACATTTCACTTGTAAAAACCCTAATGCTGTTCTTTTTGGATTTTAGTTACCAACAGCATGGATGGAGGGGACTGTTAAATGTCAAATTAAACCATTTCCATTGGAATGTGAGCAATTGCATTTAAACTTTTCTATTACCACTGCTTTCTTTGCTTGCTTGCTTTTAATGTTTCTCATTTCAATAGAGCTCATTGAGAGATTTATAACTACCTGACAAAAAATGTAGGCTATAAGTTACTTCTCTTCCAAAATAATTTTTTTTTTCCTCTGTAAGAGGGTTGGTATGCTTGCTAGTAAAATTCTGTATCTGTTATGGTTTATAAGATTAATTTTGTAACAGTGCTGCACACGGAGTCTACTCAGGTACAATAAAGCATTGAAAGCAATGAGTCTGGCAACATGTAATTATATTTTCTCATCCCTTTAGAAGGAATATGCCTGAGAATATATTCTTAGGATTTTGATGGGTCAGTTGTTTTTAATTAAGGTTCCTAATTGCATTTGGTTGCTACAATGACAAATGAACAGGGCACAGAGTCGAACAACTCCTTTAGTACATTTTGCTTTCTCTCAGCTTCTTCTCTGAGTGGAGGGAAGCCATGCCAAGGAGGATATTGATACCAGGAGGAGACAACATCAATGGGAGAGTGCATTCTTGCAAGCAAAGCTTTGCATTGTTAGCTTTCGGTGTGCATCACCCACTATGATATATGCAATGTCCTAGTCTGACTCCTGTTTGGAGATTTGCTCCCTGATTCTGAGAGGCACTTGCTTTGGTTCCAGAAGGAGATCCTCAAAAATGGTACCACCATACTCTCCCCAAAGTCCTCCCCAAACACCTGCTCCATCTTGGTTAAAAACATGCCCTAGTGCAGAGGGACAGAGTGCCTGTACAATGGAGAAGAGGATTCTTCTGGATTCATCCTTTTCCAAATGTAATTGAAGTCTTAACAGTTGATGACCAGACACTTTGATATCCACTTATGGAGTATACTCAGGAGCATTCCAAGCATTGAATCAGCAAATGTTGGCCATAGAGCAGAAAGACCAAGAAGGTAAATTAAAGCCAAACCCTTTATGCACTGTTTCGTAAAAGCTGAAAAGCAGTCACTTATAAATAAAATAATAGAAAAAGAATTTTGTCACTTGAATTGAAGATTCATCTGTGTGAGGCAAGGCATCAAAACTCCCATTTGTGCTGAAAATCTTATGTCTGAGAGGAATGAAGTACAACTCTTAATTACTGTAGGAAAATAACATCCATCACTCCTGGGATGAATGTAGAAAGAAAATGAAGTGATAAAGACTTGCTTAATGGGCTGATGAGTAGAAACAGAAGTGTTTGAGGGGTGGAAGTGAATGTTGTGGGAGAAGCAGTAGTTTATGCATGCTGTTCTGGTTTACACTCTCTTATCAGTGACAACTGTAAAAAAAAAAATCAGCGTCATCCTGGGATGACGCTAAGAAAAGTCTGCTCGTATGAGAGAATTCATAGTTCAAGAAGATTGGAATAGCTGTCACATTTTATAGCTATAAAACCAAGGCACAATTAGGAAATGGATTGGCTTGTGTACGTCCAGTCAGACAAGACCAGGGTACAAAAGAGGACTACAGCATCCTGTTATCACTGAGATAGGAAGCCGTTTCACTGCTTTCTGGGTTTACACAGGTCTATGCTTCAGATACTGGAGCCAGGAGTGCAAAAGACTGGCAAATATATGACTACCCTGGCTGCATGCAGGTCATCTCTGGGGTGGTTGCAGGATCACTGGACTAACGCAGCAGTGCTCAGCACTCACACTGAAGTGCCCTGCTAGATTGCTAGACTGGACTAGAGTATCATCCCAAACACAGGCTCCATGCAGGTGTGCCACCAGCAATGCTCTGATGGTGCCTAATTCATGTCAACTGCCGTGTGAGGGAAATCACAACATTTTTCTGCATCTTCAAAGAGAGCACACTCATCCCAAATATTCTTAATAAAATTGACTTTTCCTCCTGAGAGACACCTTTCCTTAAAATTTATAAATTCATGCTAGGATTATGATGTATGGTGATGAATAAGAGGTGGGTTTTCTTATAATCCAGATCTTGGTCTGTTTCGAGAGGAAATGAAACTAGACAAATTTAGTCAGTCAACATATGATGTATGTTCCATTCATAGATCTTCTTTCTCAACTAAGCATATTTTTTCCCGAATACAGGTTAATGCAATGAAACATTTTCCCATATTGCCATAAGACCCATGTTACTATTGGTCCAAAAGATTTGTAGGGACCCAGCCGGACCAGAAGATCCTGCACATCTTCAGGATCGTCTGGGAGTTGATCATTCTCAGTCATGGTCAGGGCACTGACACTCCCTTGGTTCATTATCCGTGTTGAAGACAGGGGCAAGAATGCGTTAAACATCCCTGCCTTGTCTCTGTCTCTGTTCACCACCCTCCATGTTGCTTGTTCTTCCTGAAAACTTTGAAATCTTCCTTGTTTTCTCCTGACGTTACAGCTCCTTGCCTCCCTGGCTGCTGAGGGCTTCCAGGCTGTGGTGAGGCTTAGGGCTGCTGAATGAGTTCCTGAACTCAGGAAAGGCCTGAACAACTTGATCTTACCCCCTCTACTTTCCTTGAGTCATGGCCACTGGAGCATTCCTGACTAAGGTGTTATACTGCCTATGTTTTATCCATGTAGTTTTGCAGAAACACAGATCATAGAAAGGGCAGAAATCCTTTGGTCTGTTAGCAAAACCTGAGAGGTCCAGTTTTTATTTTCCCTCTATGAGTCCAGAATGTTTTTTAATTCTCTGGCTTGCTGTCAAAATTGATGACTGCAGCTGTGTTTTGTAGTCCAGGCTTACCTTACCTCTTTCTCCCACTCTGAAAAAAACCACACTGGGTATTTCTGTGATAATTTACAGGGTCTCTGCTGTTCCCTGATTTTTGATGGGCTTACCAGCTGCTGCACTGCTTGGCTTCACAGCTGGTATCCCAAATCTTCTTTCTGTGGATTTTCTTTTTGTGCATTCCTCAGGAATGCTGAAAGTTTGCCTTGTGCTTGCCTCATGCACTGACAGACTGGTCACAGCAGCAGCCTCTAAACAACATCCTTGAGTATTTCTTTCTCCCATTTCCTGTCCTTAACTTTAGCAGGTTACCACTTTTCAGAATGGGTATTTCTATGGCATATTTCTGAACACAAGTGCTCCAGCCCTTTCCTTCTTGCTAAAATATTAACCTCTTCAACCGTGGTACTCTGCAAGACTTACACTGGACATGCTCACGCTAACATTTTATTAGAGTCCTCATATTAGATTCCACAAAAACAGGGGAAGTGATACTTCAGTGGATATCAAACCCCTGAATTTAAAAACTGTGAAGAAGAAAATGGAAGTACTTGATTCAAACAGCTGAAAGAAACTTGTTCTGTTTCACATATCTTACGTGTGATGCCTAACTACTACTTTTCTTCTGAAAAGTGAATTTCCTATTCACTAAGGTCCCTAAGGGTCCCAGTCAGAACACTGGGCCCCTGGCAAACCGATGTAGTCACTACTCTCCCTGGGACACCCAGGAGGTAGTCTAGCTGGGACCTATCAATCAAGAGTTTACGTACAAAATCCCTGTTTGAGAGTAGCACTAAAAAATTACTGAGGGTAGCAACAGACCTTGATAATTTATGAAAAATGGTACCAACTTATGTAAGTATAATGCTCTAAATGATTTTGTCCCAGTATTTTTCAAATAGAAATATTAATTATTTCCTCACTTAAATAAATGCCAAGAAGGTCTACGCCATGGCTCCTTTACTACACTGATAAATGCAGAAGAAAAAAAATCTTTCTCAAACTGGAACCATAATTGCTTTTCTGATTTTAACCGTAACAAATACAGGAGCAACTTGAAATCAAAAAAATGACTGTGATTTACCCAGCTGGTGATCTACACTGATATTTTTTATCATGAGCATGTGCCCACATATCCAAAGTGAACTCTGATATTTTCTAGTATACACCTGATGGCTCTTTTTGATAAATGTATCAATTTTATGATGGCAAAATTTCAGTGAAAGGGGCTGCCTGGACATCTTGTCTTATTTTCTCATGATAACAGTGAAGCCTTTTTTGAGCTTTTTCTAATGCTGTACTTGAAAGGCACTTAAAAATAGTCCTAGGAATGAAATTCCTCTGGATTTTAAGACTCATTTTAGTTCTGAGTTTTTTTACATAATTAGAATCAAAAAAGACCCTCAAACCACAACTGAATGGAAAATATCTACCCCCAAAACATTTCATGGTTTAGAGGGCAATTTTTTTTTTCATTTGGCAGTGCAGTCAGGTGTGCTAGTTGTTGAACCATAAATCCTGTGTAAGTTAGCATCTTAGGGATTATTTTTATAAAGCAAAGGTAGTATTTCAGTATTCCCAGACGAGGTGACTCAGTCTTGTAGTTGTATGAACTGTGAGTGTTGATTTAACTTTGGAAATATTTTTCTTTTAATGACATATCACTGTGGCAGCAAGTTACAAGTTTTGGTTTTGACAGGAATATTGATTGTCAAAACGATTTCTTGGTTGCTTCCAAACTGAGGATGCTAGGTAGTTATGATAAAGCTGTTAAGATCTCAGGTGGAGCTAAAGGAGCAGAACAGACTTACAAGACACTTACTAAGAAGCTGTTGAAAGCACATCAGAAAATCTTTTTTATTCATTTCTTGTGTCTCATCCCTGGAATATGATGTGTTTCAACTCGGCTAAACAGACAGTTGAGAAATTCTCAAAGGGAACAATTTTTCCATCAGAGAAACATTTTTTGTCAAATTTCAAATGTTTGCAGAGACATTTTTATTTTTGTGAAGGTATGATAGCTGAGGCAGGGTTTTGAATTTTGCCAGCAACTCTCTTTTACATCTCTGTATCCTACCTGGCTGATGGAGATTAAGTAAATCACAGACTCTTCAGTTTCTTGTCTAAGTGGGAATTCGAGGTTTTCTAGGTTTTGAGGTTTCAATTAGGATGCTAGCTGCCAGTCATGAAAAGAACCTGGGAGACAAGGCCTGTAATTTGCAGGCACGGAGCTTGGGAACTAGTACTTCTAGGGTTTCCAGATTCCAGCTGTTAATAAAGACCCAGTTTTCCCACACTTCACAGAGCTTAACTAGAATCCTTTTAAAATCACGTTTTGACACTTCCTAGATATTGGGTGTTTTTGTTGTTGTTTTGTTGTGTTGTGTTTAGCTTCTTTTTAAGCTAAAATCCATAACTTCAAAATTTTAATGAATTTCAGAAATTCCTAAATCTTCAAAATTAAATTATATTCTCACTTCTTTTAATCACTTTCAGTTATTTTCAAATTTTTTAATTACAATTACGCACGATTGTTCCTTAATCACCTCATGAAAACCAAATGGCTAGTGAGACTCAAGGAGAGACATAGCGATCTTGTTCATCTTCCTAGACTCCCTATAATTCTAAGACTTGTATTAGTAGAACCTCCCTTTACTTTCTATACCCTCTTGTACCAGAGTCCCAGAGCCATGTGCAGTCCTTGTAAGCTACACTGAGTTTCCATCATTGGCCTTTGTTTAATCAGGCAAGTCTCCTAGACTTGTTGACTATGAATATAAAAGTCTGGGTCTTTGAGTTCTTCTCAAGCTGCAGCAAATAGTGTCTCTGTTGATACATAATCAGTCAAGTATACTTCCAGCAAAATTGACATGCCCCTAGCAGATCACTGTACTGAAAAATGTGGTTCTTTCCCTTCAGTTGGGTAATGATCAAAATTTGGGGATATGTGGAGTGAATTTTTTTTAATGAAAAATCTATAGCACAATATCTGGAGTTTATCTTTAATATTATTTGCTCACATAGAACTGTACAACCCTGACTACACCCAGCATTGCAAAGAAAGCTTTCATTTGTACTCTCATTTGTCTACTTCTGATTTGTTTTCCCTTCCTCTCTCCTTCTTTTTCTCCCCTCTTTTCTATGCCTTCCCTATATTTCTTCTGCACAGCTTACCCTCTACTAATTGATGACATGGATTTGGCTGATTTAGGAACAGAAGAAAACCCACTATGTCTAACTTGTACCCCCCACCCCAATCCCCACTACCAGCTGATTTCTAACATAATCCACCTCCTTTGTAGCTATTTTTAACTGCACAAGAACTTCCTATAAATGCTTTACACACCTATTCAGTCAAAAAAGCTCCATGCTTATCTATCTCTTTCCTTTTCTGTTTTTTTTTTCTATCTTTTATCTTCAGGACTCTGAATTTTGGGCTGTTAGTACCTCACTCCTCATAACTAGAAGCAAGGCAAAAATAGAAACTCTTTAAAACAAGTTATCTTCTTAATTATTTCTCTCCTGCAGTTACTGAACCTTCCCAAATTTTGTTTTCATGTCAGGTTCCTGTTTAAGCTTTTGGGACTAGCAGGGGCTAAAATACAGCAGCCTTGGGATAGGCAGGACTGTGAAATATCATTTTACTGAGGACACTGACAGGTGCAAAAAAAGGGTGACCTGGTTTATATTACAAAAATGGCAGCAGAGTATACAGTAACATGGTATTTGACAGAGCAATGCCCTGCAGTTTGGCAGTCTGATGTTCACGTGTCCTGTGGATTGCACAGTTAGAGTAAATTGCAAGTCTAACCAGCAGGAATTTAAGGCATAGAGCACCAAAACTAACTCAGATGCCAAAGAGATGTTGGGTTATTTCACAAGGATCTCTTTGTGAGGAAGAAATAAATTGTTTCCTGGTACCCAATTTTTATAGCTGTGAAGTGTGGTTGTGTTTATTAACCAACTCCTGACAAAATGAAAAGACAGAAAGAAATGTGAAACATCTCATATGAGTGTTGGAGATCCCACATGTGCATGGGGTTTGTTTTCAAGATGGAAGTGTTTGACAGAATATGGCACTATTGGTTGACTGTATTCTGGGTGTGCTGATCTAACACAGTGACTCTGGCTTCAAAGTCTGCAAAAGGTTTCAAGGTTTTCAAATTTCTTCGATTATCACTTGCTGTTAGAAAGAAATGCGTATCTGATAGTGTTATTACTTAGATGGTTTCCACTATTGGAAAAACACAGAACAGTAATTCTTTCCTGTGGTACAAATTAAATTATTGAAATTCTTAGGATTTGCAACTAAGCTAATAATAATAACAACAACAATAAAAATTTAAACAATAAATCCAGGCAAAATTATATCACCACACTGGAATACATCACATATTTACAGGACAGAAAAGCTCTTCCAGTTTCTGTTTATGCTGGTCACACTCACACGCTTTAAAAAAAAAACAAACCTCAGGAATCCATTAGTAAGAAAATGCACTAATGGCATTCATATATGTATTCCAAACAGATTCTTTCTGAACAATTATCCCACAATCAATAAATAGGAAGTGTTTGCGTTTGATTGAAAGACAAAAATATTTTAAGAAATGAAAGTTTATATCAAAGCTGGAGAAACACCTCTAAGGATGAAGAGGAACCATAAAGAATCAATTAAAACTTCCCAAATCTCAGTGAAAGCCTGTACAGGTTACAGGTTATGTTCACCAGTAGCACTATTCTTCAATACAATCCTGTTTTCAGAGAATGACAGACAAAAGAGACTGTTCTCTGCAAGTTTCCTTTTCACTTTTCCATGTTTTTTAACAGTCAGATTGTGTCTACTGTCTTTCGACTTTCTGTAGGAATCTTTGTTGGAGACACTAGAGAGGATGCAACTTTAGCTGAGCCTCCTTAGACTACTTTGTAAGGGAGCCTGTGTCGAAATCATTGCTCATCTCACTCCAGATTCTTGCTCCAAGAGATTTAATTTTAAAAAAGAACAATCCTTACCTTCTAGTGAGAAGGGTTTGTACATCTTCAAACTTCATAGTCCAAAGGTAAGTTGAACAGATAAGGTGATTTGAAGTCTGGTGCTTCACTAAACATAATGAAGTAACTAGGCAACATCTTCTTTTAAGTGTAGATTTTAATACATTACCATAAGTGTTTGTAATGTATTCATATGTTGCTATCAAGAAATAATGTTTCCAGAGGAAAGACAGGTTACTAATACTGTCCTCACAAACATATGGGCTTTTTGCCATGAATATTTTTTTGAAAGTGAAGCATGTAGCTATGCACTCAGCAATAACTGCTAATGGCTAAAATTGAAGTGAATACAGAATATTTTACCTATTTTAGTAGCTTGAAATTTTTTAGATTTTGCTTTAAGAAAATATGAGAGTCCCTATATGTTTTTTCTTTAAACCTAATGAAAATGAATCCCAACAAAGTAAGATATGTCCACTTAACTGTGTTACCTGAATTCTCCTTCTGGGTCATAGATGAAAACTGAACTCTTAATTCTATTTTTTCCGTTATTACTGCTATCATTATTGCTAGTGTTATTGTTATTAATTTTCTCTTTATATTCAGGTTCCATCTTCTTTTCCTTTGGCTGTTGATTATTGCTGGAGGAAGATGAAAACACAGGTAACCATATGATCTAAATCTTCATGTTTTCAGTATATGCTTTTTTACTTACGGTGTACTGGAAAAGAGGATGCATTTAACACCATTAAAATATTGCCCTGTGGAAGACGGTCTCTCAGGAGACAGTCTTGGAAGCTTATTACTAGCCATCTGTGAAGTTTCATGGAAGACAAGAAAGGAGAATCTTATCTATCCAGCTGCTGAATAGACATCACCTTGCCCTTAATGTGATAAGGCCGCTACTGACATCTTCACCTCACATCATGGACCCTGGTCCCTGGATTTATGAAGACAGAGTAGGAATGTTACTGTGGCCATTGTTTTTATACCAGGAGCAGAAGTATGAAAGTTTCTGATACCAAAGAAGAAAAAAGCGTTTTTAACTCATGTTTTTGCAACCACTCCTTACTGATGAAGTCCAGCTCTTTGGTTTGGTATACAAGGGGATTCTAGAAGGACTGACAGGTGGGCATCACAATTATTTTTCAAAAAGGCAGTGTTGCTTGCTGATAATCCCAAGCAAACTACTTCAGCTCTAGTTCCTTTATTTATTTTTTTATAGCCTATACCTTGTATCCCCAGGATGTCTTCCTTTAAAATTGTAGTTCCAACCTTGTGCTCTCCTGTTGATTTCTTCTGTCTCTTTTACTTCCTCAGCTAAGGGCTATTTTTGGGTAGTTTTCTTACACCTTAAATAATGGATCTCCCAACTTCCTAGAGCACTGGGTCATGAACAGCAAAACAAGGTGGAGCCAAGACAGATGTTTGCCTTCTGAGTAATCTACCTACTACTGCTGTGCCACTGGTCTATAATACTTAAGAAATGGAGGGCTGAGTGGTTGTATCTGTAGGATTTGCAGAAGAGTAACATTGCAAACAATTGATTAAAGTATTTGTGTTGACTGACTGTACTCAAAATTTTTTGAAATCCAATATCACTGTAAACTCCTTCACAGGTAAGATGTCTGTTTGGGCTTTTCTAAACCGCTATTTCAAAGATTTGTTCAATGTTTTTCTGGATACCCTTTTATAAAAGATAAACAATTGACTCATTTAATGTTTAGTTCCTTTACGGCTTTTGTTATAAATTAATCCTTATTTTTCTCCTAAAGGAAGAAGGTCTGAGTGCATGCACCATAAAGAAATTAAAGGAAATAATTCAGAAATATGCAATGCAATGAGGTTATTGGAGAATTAATCAAATCATCTGTTCTGATTATTGTTACAGTGACTCCTTGGTCACTAAGATTTTATGTTTTTTTCCTCAGTTCATGTACAGGCTTTCTTTTCCTAGCAACACTCCATCCTGTTGAAGGATCCTCATCCTGTTTATTACCATTGACCAATTCTAACCCTTTCAGTATTTATTGGCCTTTTAAACCTTCTAATAATTGACTTTACATTTTTATTCTTACAGACTGACAGTCATGCTGGTTTTATGTGCTGTTCATTTGTATCTTTCCTTTTGTTCATCTGTGTCTCTGGTTCCAGTGTCATTCTTTCTCCCTTGCATTGTGACATTAAAGTTTGTGGTTGACTAACATTTGCATTAAGTCACTGCTTTTATGCCATTCCTAAAGATTTCCCATAAATTTTCAGGAAAAGGTGAACATGAATATAAATCATAAAACTGCTGGGTAAAAAAGAAATGTAATTGCATATATAAATCTGTGAGCAACCGACACTATTTGCATGTTTAAAGTTACCCACATACTACTTCTAATCTGGGTCATGGAGGAGAAGAATATGCTTGTGATTTTAGCTGTTTTAGATTTCACTTGCAGTTTTCTGAATAGAAACCATGAATCATCTTCCATAATTTTCAGAATTCTTTTCATTTACGTTCTCCAATGTTTCTGAAAGGAAGTTTTTGTTCAGAAGAATGTTCAATGCTAAGTAAAACATCAGAGATAAGAGTGTGAATGCATGTTTGCATGAGTATTGACACTGGAAGCATTTACATGGCCATCTGGACAACTCTGCCAGTTTGGGAGATATTCAAAAATTAGCATGTGACTTGGAATTCATAAATGGAGTGTAAAAACAGACTAGAACAGTGGTGTTAGTTTCAACATCAGTACAGTGAGTCATTCAAGAGCAACCCATGGAATAAAATTTCACTAACTACTACTTTTCCTTACTCAATTCAGTCAGGTTTTGTCGAGCTGGAAAAAAATAGGTTTAGAAATAATGAAAATATTTGTAGAACTCTATACTGAAGTACACAGGGTGAGTACATGTGCAAGAAACTTACCATTATTCAAAGGTTTTTCAGTTCACTTCACTTTAAATAGCATAAATCAGTCAAATTTCTATTTTCCAACTTAGTTACTATGAAAAATCTCAAAATGAAGATTACAGAATCTGGTTTTTTTCTTTTGTTCTTTTCTCCCAACATGCTTGCTGCAGAAATGAAAATCTGTAGCAAACAACAGATGTGTACAGAGCTTGAGTGTGAGTAAACCTAGTCTTTAGAGAGTTCATCTTCAGGAAACCACTTCATCCATGACAGTAGCTGAAATGAACGATGCCACTTGGCTTTATTAAAACCATGACTTTAGTTAATGTGATTGGCATGAACATGAGTAACACCCAGAGTTACTGGGTCTCAGGCTCTGATTTCTTGTTGCTAGCAAGTTGTCCCAAGGCTCTCTGGCAGAAATTGGGCACTTTCTATGGGCAGAAAAGGCAATATTTGAAAACATAATGGTTTGAATGTTAAGCTATGATAAAGTGATTCGTAATTGGAAGCTCATGTCAACCCATTAGTAACAACAGAAGAAACTTTCAGCTAGAGGAGGAAGGAAGGAAGCAAGTATTTGAAGAACACAACCCATTCATACATTTTTTCAGAAAAAATATGTTATTACTTCTGCATATTTTTAGAGATAAATATATCTCTTCCTATATTCTACCTTTCTTGTATATTACAAAAAACATTTTCAGTGGAGGAACATATTGAAAAATTCCAAGAATAAAGATTAATGTCTCCATTTAAGATCATCCTTTTGCACAGGTAGAAATGATGTTATATTTTTCACAATGGCCAGCCTTTGAAAAAGACATAAAAGGTACATGATATTTGCTTAAATTGGAAATAACTCGTTTTTCTTAAGATCTTTCACATCTGACATTTTTTCCTTCTCNAACAAAAAAACCCCCAAAAAACCCTCAATCCCCCTCTTTTCTATTAAGGATTAGTATTAGTACTATGTAAAGGATACACAGAAGTACAGCAACATCTCTCTCATTTGTATCAAGCACCAAATACATTTTTAGATCTTCACAGAAAAACAAGTGAAGGTGAAAGTAGCAATATGTTCAATAGGTGTTACTTTGGTATGCATTATGCCGGAATGAAAAAACAGACATAGAGGTAGAGTCATCTGGGGCCCAATGTTAGGATTCTCACTTTATCAACAATTTCTCTGGGGAGTTCCCTTGATATTTCAATTATTCTCTTTAAGTAGTGAAATTGTCTTTAATCTTCCAAATTGTTCTAGTTTTGTGAGTTTAAGGAAAAACTGTTTTACAGTGGATTTTTTTACATTTTTAAGGAATCTAATCTTGTAGCTACTTCAAAGATACAGAGTTCCAGGACCCGTACTGTTGGCTTTGCTGCAGCTGTGTTGGACATAAAACACCGACTGTCACCAAGTCCAATTGACTTGGACTGCTCACAGGCCACCTGCTCCCAGGGTCACTCTGATCCACCATTGTAATCAGATTGTTAATTGTAATTTTAATTATCATTAATTATTATTGAGAATGGTTACCTTGTTTACAGAACTTCCATCCTTAAAATTCTTCATGCTAAGAGGAAGTATTTTCCCTGGTGTGCAGTGTGTAGCTCTTACTAGGAATACCAGTAAAAGGGACAGTGGGAATAAAACAGAGAAACAAAACAAAGCTTTGTGGTCCTTGTGTAAAGCCACTGAAGTGACATCCTTAATCTCTGGTAGGACAAGGAGTACAGAGATGGTAATGACAGAGAAGTGCCTGAGGCTGGGAATCAGATATGGAAATTAGGCTGATTCCAGGTGAAAACACTTATCCTCAGGAGGAGACATTCAAGCAGCAATGATAGGAATGATGGAAAAAGCCAAATGAATGGAAAAAATATACAAGCAGTTTGTCCATTTCTGGCCAAAAAAACCAAGTCAAAATCACTAAAATTAACATTTTCTGTTACAACAGGGAATTCTTGTTAAGATGAAGCAGGGAGTCACGAGGAATAGAAACTCAAGTTGTTAATTTATATGTAAAATAAATTCCTTTTAATTAGGTTTGGCTGAAAGCTGCTGCACCTGATGCTTTTTGATATTTTCTGTATCAGTCAAAAAAGAAAAGGAAGACAGAGAATGAAAAATAACAATTTCAATGCTATTTGCATAGAGTCTAGGACTACAGAATTAGAAGATGTAACCACTCCTGTATTTGGGTTCTCATGCAATAGGGCATACAATTTAAAAAAATAATCTGCAAGGTTGACTATAAGTGAGCCAAAACAAGTAGAGAAGAGGACTGGCTTAAAGAGAAGCTGTTACCTGAAGTGAACAGGAAAGAAATGAGCTTAAAGTGAACACATCTATTTACTGCCATATAGATCATCTTAAACTTACATGATAAAGAGGGCCATGAATATTATTAGAGGCCTGGAGCACCTCTCCTGCATGGACAGGCTGAGAGAGCTGGGACCATTCAGCCTGCAAAAGGGAAGGCTCCAGGGAGACCTCACTGCAGCCTTTCAGTACCTGAAGGGGGCTACAAGAAGTCTGTAGAGGGATTATTTACAAAGACATGGAGTGATAGGACAAGGGGGAACGAATCTCAACTGAATGAGTAGGTTTAGATCAGACATAAGAAGTTTTTTACTGTGGGGTGGTGAAATGTCATGTTGGCATAGCAACCTCAGAACCTGGCCGGATGAGAGTGGCAAAATGAAACAGGGATGGGAATGATGGAGTGGCCCGTAAAAGTAAACTTTAATAATGAGCAAAACAACAAGGGGCAGAAGGCATGCACACAGGTCAATCTCCAAAGACCTAGCAATAGGGTAAACTCCACAATAATATAGGATTACATCCGAGGGTACGGATCCAATCATCAAAATGAACTCGAAACATAACCTTATATAGCAAATGTTACTAACCTGTCATAGAAACATTGCCTGATATGGAATCACCTAATCAACATAACTACTTCCATAATCCAGTTCTTCTCACCATAAGCTATCTAGATGTTTTCCTTCTCAACATCCTGCTTCCCATGGCTTTAAATTGATGCCTCTCATGTGACCTGTGGAGGCCAGCTGTAAAAATCGCTGGGGGAGCTGCTTAACCGGCTAGCTCGCTCCCTGGCTTCTACAAGTGAGAGGTTTGCTGGGTCTGAACCTCAGGCTGAAGCGTGGTCCTCAGCGTAGAAGAAAGAGTGGACTCTCGCTTGGTTTTAGATGGTTTCATTCCTCCAGGGTACATCCCATGTGCAGATGGTCAGTGCAAGGAGGGAGAGCCCCAGAGCGGGAGGG
Source organism: Cyanoderma ruficeps (assembly GCA_008694505.1). Lineage (NCBI taxonomy): Eukaryota > Metazoa > Chordata > Aves > Passeriformes > Timaliidae > Cyanoderma > Cyanoderma ruficeps. Next base: position 82,800 of record VZDJ01000045.1, read on the forward strand.
CCAGAACCCCAGAGCGGGAGTGGCCAGCAGCCCCTCTGTCCTTACTTTAAGTACAGGGGGCGTACACTGAGCAGGGAAAAACTTGGAGCCAATCCCAGGGGAGGGGGGGTGTGACCCAGTAAGGAACACTTAGCAAGACAATGGAAGAAGGTTGCACCAAGGTACCTGGTCAAATCAGGGCTGTTTCCTCAGAACCTTCTAGCTCTTACAAGGTGAGTGACACAAGAAAAACACAAGGGAAACACCTTCAGGGGTTTGGGGTGGGGGGTAGGGACAAGCCATTACAAACATGTAACAAAATATACAAAACATTGGAAAACCCAAATCACGCACCGCTACAGCCAGCCAGGCCACTGTCTACCCCAGCCACCCTGACTTGCACACTGAAACAGTGGAACAGGTTGCCCAGAGAATTTGTGGATTCCCCATCTCTGGGAGATTGGATGGATTGGCCCCATCTCAAGGCCAGATTGGATGGGGCATTGAGAAACCTGTTCTAATGGGAGGTGTCCTTGTCTATGTGGTGGTGGTTGAAACAAAGAGGCCTTTAAGGCCTCTTCCAACCCAAACCATTCTATGATTCTAAAATTCTGTGGAGGGGAAGGAAGGAGAGTATTGCTGCAGAGCTGTGCAGAGGTAAAAATTATGCCAGTAAATTAGTCAGTCATTCCTCTGCCTTGTAGCAGATGCTGAGAGCAATGGTGCGAGAGGGAAGGAAAAGGAGAATGACAGAAGCTAATTCTCTGAGGATTTCTTCCTGTGGAGAAGAACTGAGGCTAGTGATTGAATACTGCTGTTTCGTCTGATCAGAGTGATGCTGCTGGCCTGGATCCTCAGCTGAAGCAAGTCAAATGAACCACATCGAAATGAGTAAAATAATTTTAATTTATGTTGCAATTTATGAAGCTTGCTTATGAAGCTCAACAGTCAAAAACAAGTTCCTGAGGGAATGGTGCTCTGGTTAACAAAGGATGAGCTTCAGATGCTGAGGTTTCCTACTCTGTCACAGTATTAAGCTCACACATTTAATATGTTTTAAATATGTTAATGTGAGTAAACAGATATAAACATGTTTCAGTGTTTAAAAGGTTAAAAAGCACCCTCCCTCTTACACTTGCATTTGCTGGGATTTGTGGCAGAACAGCTGCTCAGCAACTATGCCACGATCGGTGTCGAGACATTCATCAAGCAATAAAACTCCAAACTCTCTACGTCTTCCATAAACATTTTTGGCATCCTATTCAATTCCTCCAGTCTATTTCTCAGCATTTTCCCTAAAGACAAAGCTGGAAGTTAACCTGGCAAGGGATGTAAAGAATAACAGAAAGGCTTCTACAAGTAGGTTTACTGGAAAAAGCAGGCCAATAACCTATGCTGGTAAATTGGTGACAACACATAGGAGAAGGTGACCACATGAGGAATCTGAATGTACATAAGTCCATTGGACCTGGTGGAATGTATCACAGCATCCTGAAGGCATTGGCTGATGTACTTGCCAAGTCACTGTCCATCATATTTGAAAAGTCATGGCAGTCAAGCAAACCTCCATGTGACTGGAAAAGGGAAAATATTGTACCCATATTTAACAAGGGCAGAAAGGAGGACCCTGGGACTGGCCTGTTAGCTCACCTTTGTACCTGGGAAAAGCATAGAACAGATCCTTCTAGAAGCTATGCTAAGGCACGGGGAGGACGGGAGGTGATTTGAGACAGTCAGCTTGGCTTCACCAAGGCAGAACCCTGTCAGCTCAACTTAGTGGCCTTCTATGATGGGGTGATTGCATCAGGGGATAAGTGAAGGACTACAGATGTCATATATCTGGACTTATGTAAAGTCTTTGATATGCTTCCCCTAAATGTTCTCCTCTCCAAACTGGAGAGGGATGGATTTGATGAGTGGACTGTTAGATGGATAGAAAAGTGGGTGGATGGTCACATCCAGAGTGTTGTGGTCAACATCTCAGAGTCCCAGTGGTCATCAGTGAAAAGTGATGTCCCTCAGAGGGCAATTGGGACCAATGTTATTTAACAGCTTCATTGTTAACACAGATGAAAGGATTGAGTGCACCCTCAGCAAATCTGCAAATGATCCCAAACAAGGTGTGTTAACTGGTGCTGTTAACACACCTGAAAGATGCGATGCCATCCAGAGGGACCTGGACAAGATGGATAAGTGGACCCATGGAAATCTCATGAGGTTTAACAAGACCAGGTGCAAGGTGTGCCTTGGCCAGGACAACTCCCAGTATCTTCTCCAGGCTGAACAAACCAAGTGTCCTCATGCTGTCCTTATAAGGTCTTGATCCATTGGCTCCTGAGCTCTTCCAGTGTAGCCTTTGTTGTGGTTGTGCTGCATCCAGGAAACAGTGCAGCTGAAAATAAGGCCTCTCATTCTGCAAATCAGCTCCTCCATCTGGTTCACCATGCAGCTTCACAAAAGCCTATGCTGACACATTGCAGGGCTAGGTGAGCTCAGAGGACCAAAAACTGCTGAAGTTCTTCCTCCTTGGAGGAAATCTCTGCAAGACTGTAGATGAGATTCTCTGCCCAGGGCAGGCCCAGGCTGGTAAATGACCTTTACCTTGTAATTAATTACCATGGGAGTGTCAGATCCCCTGCCTAGTTCTCCTCATGGCCACACAAATGTCTAAAGATGCTCCAAGAATTTCACCTCTGAAAATCATCTTGCTTCTTTGTGCCTGTTTCAGGTCACACTTCAAAATCACAAGGGACTTCATAGCACCATCTAGGTGTAGAGTTCTTTCCTCAACTTTGAAAATGTATCTTTTTCTCTCAAATATAGAATTTGGAGAACACAGACATTGCAGAAAAAAATTTGATGACATAGACATTTTCTTATTCTAAACAATTATTCATTTTTGAAGAAAGATTAAGTTATTTCCCAAAACTTGAAAGTTATACTTTCTTCCACCAACAAAATCAACTTCTTTTAATTCATGTTCTCTTGAATATGAAAAATATATTTACCAGCCAATCTTTTACTCAGGTTATTTTCTATGTGGGTAATTTTTTTTTGTTTTACATATGAAAAGTGAGAAAAATTCCATAGCTGTGTAGCCTTGAGGGGTATTTTTGATATCTGAGTGTGGAAACTTTTTCAGACACTGCTAATAATGATTGTTTCTGCCTACATTATAATCCCTTTAAAATGTCATTCCCTGATACTGCAGCTGTGAATGATTTCCTTCAGGGGAAAAAAATTCCTTTTTTATTCTGGTCCTTCACTCCTATCTAAGTATTTGCTTTACAGCAGTGCTGCAAGTTTCTAATTTGAGGCTAATTAAATGCAGACACTTATGAAAACCAAGGATGTGATTTGCAAGGAGAGCAACACTTGTGAGGATGTGAAAAATGAAACAAAGTAATGAAAACCATCCATTAAAACTAAGGCTGCAAGGTAAAATTCTCCGTAGGTGTTACTCCACTGACTTGTGGGGCGACACCAGAGGAGCTTCTGGTGAGGAAGTATATTCAGGCAGGAGACCTCTCTTCTTGCTGGCAGGGAGAACCCAAGGAACCCGAATTACCTGTGTAAAGAAGGTGATTGCAAAACTCAGGCTTTTCTTCAGCCAAACCAGAGCCCTTTGTCATTATAATTGGAAATGGACAGCTTTTAGACAGAATAATGTATGCTGCTGTAGATCTTCAGCTACTTATCTGAGCCAGTGTTACCTGAGAAAGTGATGAGTAAGTTTGTTTTCTCTGCCATTATTGAGTTAAGAGTTGCTCTTGGTAGAATCTGTCCAATTTTTAAGCTACTGAATATCTTGTAACAAAACTGCAATTGGTCACAAAATCAAAATTTCATTTCAAAATATGTCAAAATGAACACATTTTGAAAGTGGTTACATTTTCTGGCTGAAGATGATCTCAGTTGCAAGGAGTTACTTGATTTGACTTTGATTCCTTATCTATTGTACAAGACATCAGGAATAGAGAATATTGGAAAAAAAAGGTACTTAAAGGTCACAGCTAATAATGCCTTTATCACTTTGTTGTAGTCTGCTGGCACTGGAATAATCTTTCATTGTGGCAAGTGTTGTTATGACAGACATAGAAATGGAAATAAAGTGCTGGCTGTGAGCAGACCACACACAAAGGAAACCTCTTACTGCAACATAGCACAAGCAATCACAAGTGATTATGTGACTGCAAGCAGGGAGTTTTTTTCTTTTTTTTTTTGTTTGATTGTTTGGGATTTTTGTTGTTGCTTTTGTGGATTTTTTCGGGTTTGTTTTTGNTTTTTTTGGGTTGTTCTTTTTTTACATGACTAATATACTGAGCACTTTCAGAACACTTTTTTCAAAAGTCAAGAGACAGGATCCCAGCAAAGCATAGCCATATTTCTGCTCATGGAGAGTCATACATTTAAATGTAAGTGCCTTTTCTGGGAGAAGAGGTAGATACTCAAGTTTTTTCTTTGTGTTTTTTGTGATTGAGACCATGAATGGTAATCAAGGTGTGCCTGGAAAACCAGGTCAACGATGACAGTTGATTATATAGTGCGTGAAAATTGTACCCACTGATTTGAAGCCTAAACGCACATAATGAACTGAAGCTTGTGTTATAAATGCATGGAAAGGTTCATGTGCCAGCATCAGCAACTTCAGCCACCTTTGGAGAGCTCTTTTTTATGTACAGTGAGGATGAGACAGCTGGGTTGGTGTCATGTTCAGACTGCAGGTTGGGAACTATCAGCCTGAAGACCACACCCATGAGGTTACAACATGCCATCTGCCCTGCAGCTTGCATGAGCATCATGTGGCTGCCGCTGCACAGGGATGTTAAAGCAGAATTCACCCCTCTGAAAGAAGTTTACAGGGTTTTTTTCGGTCTTGTCTTACTGTGCTGATACCCACATAGATACAAAAATAACCTTCCCTGTCCCCTGTCTGCCCTGGTCCATTCACTTCTCTTGAGGCAGTTCCAACTTATGTAACTAATCCCTTCCTGCAAAGCGTGTATGGATCCATACAAATAACTTGTAATGTTTAATTAAACTAAACTGTAATCAACAGAATTTATCTTTTGACTACTGTGTACCAGGGAAGTTTTATCTGCTGAAAATTCACAGTAAGATTGGCTTGTCTTTTAAAAGCACCATGTGAGGTTCTCATTAGCCTTATTATAATTTCTGAATAATAAATATGTAAATGATAAGTTTCACATGGGAGATTTAATTCTGTGCTCTTATTTCTGATTAGCTGGAAATACACTCTGGCTCTGTCAGATAAATNGGGTTATTTGTTTGTTTGTTTTGTTTTTTTGAGATCTTGACATTAATGAACCTGGCTGTATGATGACCAATAAAGTGTCACTGCAAATGGAAGATTCCAAATAAATGTGAGTGTGGTAAGTGGTGCAAAACAAGTAATGTAAAGCAGCTTGATACTTGCATGAGTTTCCCTTTCCATGACAGTGTAATATTTGAGTGGTTTGGTGTATCTAATATTCTCTTCCAGGTTTGAAAAAAACCTCTTTTTTTAGTTAAAATGTGGATATCTCCTCATTATTTTGTTTCTCTTCTCACAAGGCCAACTTTAAGTTCCCCCTTTGGTAATCTGAATTCCAGTTTTTACCAAGCATCTACCACCTCTCTTCCACACAAGCAGCCTCCTTGGCTGACAAAGGACAGTCCTCCCCTATCCTGGGGCAGTTTCTCCCCTCCATCAGAAGCATATCAGTTTTACCAACTTCTCGTGCCTTTTTATTCTTCTTTACTCTTGATTTTACCCACCCATTTCAGAATGGACTAGGCAGCTTTGCTGCTTTTCTCCATCATGTTGTAAAAAGTCACAGAAATAAAGCCTGCTTAAACTGCTAAGACTGCCTTTTAACACTGCAAAACCCAGTAGCATGAAATAAGGAAAGGATTTAATTTTAAAGGTCTGGTAATTTTCCACAGAACATAAATAAACTATGGTTGTCAAACTTGTCACATGCCCGAAGTGGATCAAATATTCATATTTTTGTGTGAGTTATTTCAGAAAAATATATCTGGCTAAATTATCTATTTACTCATTTTTAGTGACAATCCAACAAGTTTTTCTTTGTTCTAGCTTTCTAAATAATTTTATCATTTTGGAAAAACATCAGCTACAAACTACTAAAACTGGTCACATGAAAAGAAGAGTCACATAATCAAATATTTAAAAAATGTGTTGCCAACTCAGCCCCTAATAAGAATTTTTGATGGTGTATGCATTTTTATGTGTTTGTGCAATTCTCCATCATTTCTTTACAGGTGAGCCCATGTAAAATAAAGAAGAGATTTTATTGCTGTATTGCAATCATCAATCCTTATTTCATGACAATTATTGCAGTAGTTAGTCATCATCAGTATTATGATAATTTTAGTAAGTTTAAAAAGCACGTTCTTTCTCTGTTCATTAGTTTTCTCCTATTGTTATGATCCTTATGGCATCTGCAATTGGTAGACATTCAAATTAAAGTCTAAGAGAGACAGAAAAATTCCTTTGTGGATTGAATGCAAGTCTGCATTTTCTGATTTATAGTCACTCTACAATGCAGTTAAAAAAAAAAAAAGCTTTAATCCATATGCTATTTTTTTTTAAAATAGCCCTGCAAAGCAAACTAGGGTACAACCCCCTGGAAGTATTCTTTTCCTTCTGTTAAATGCTGAGGAGTATGAGCAATCCTTCTAATTTCTAGACTTCTGTCACAATGTCTCTTAACTATAGGGGCACTCCATTTGGTGAGGCACAACTGTTCTTTAAAGGATATTGAGAAACTGCCTTCTTTGAGGATGGAGGTGACAATCCATGAGTGTCAGCCCTGTGTGTAGGGTGACTTTTAAAACCAACCACTGTGTTCCATCCCAGGGGATGTACAAAATCAAGCTTGGCCCTTGGCGTTGTGCAAATGCACAGCAGCAGTTGGGATCAGACACCTGCAAAAATGAGGTGCAAACACAGCAGCATGCACCCTACCCTGGGTGAGCTGTCATTCAGTACAATTGAACTGCTCTCTGAAAATGTACAAACATAAGCACAGATTAAAGCTGTGTTTGTAATGAAGGCTGAGAACATGGCATAGTCAACATGATCTACATTGAGAGCTGTCTGATACCAGAGGTGGCTGTGAAGAAACATTGTGAAAAATGTACCAAGAAGAAAGGTAAGAATTTTCCTTTCATGGGGAAAGCATTATAAAGACTCTAATTATTTACACTTATAGGAAAAGCCAAAAATATTCCAAGAAAATTAATATTATAACTTGGTGTGGAAGAGACCTATACCAGTTGCAAGTAGCAGGGTCTCTTCCTAGGTATAGAAACATTATTTAGGCATTGTTTAATCTAGGAAATATTAAAACTACAGCAGCAGCAGGTCTTAGCATAGTCCTTTTCCAAGCTACTGGTAGAAAATGTATTTCAATCTTTTACATAAAGTGATCAGCCATTTTAGAAGTAGTTCCCTTCTGCTCTTCCTTCGCTTCCTGCATAATCCTTCTGAAAAGGCAATCTCAGACCCACACTTTACAGGTTTACACTTTACAGGTTAAAAATCTTCTTCTTTCATGATTAAATTCATTCATAATACATGAACAAGCTTTGTTTAGCTAGACTTAAACACAGTGTCCTTATCCTGAGATAGGTTTTCTGTGACCTACATGCTTGTGAAGCATGTTTCTGCTTTGATTTTGAGTGTCTCTTTCTTCAAGATAGGACCAAGAGATTCCTCATCAAATTGCTCTATTTATGTTTTTTGTTCTCTGCTCTACTGCTCACCAGCTTCCCTGACCTCGGACTGCATGGCAATTTAAGACCCTTGCTTAGGTCAGCTCTGCCCCACATTTAGATTCAGCAGATAATTGTTCATCTGCTGAGATAAAAGACAAAAATTATGCCTAACATCCCCAGCTGCCAAGCTGCTGTCCTACTTAAAACATGAAAACTGAAGGAAGCAGTAGGAACCATTTCCATTAAAAAAGCCCTGCTAGACAGCAGCAGCAAGAGGCAATCTAAGACTTCCCAAATCATCAGAATAAAACCATGTATGCTTCTACTCTGGAGAAAGCCGAGGTCTCCTTTACCATCCCTTCCTACTTCCTGAGAGTCCATCTTCATTCAAGAGTTAGTTTGTTATGAGGCAGAATTTGCTGTAATTTTTACTGGCTGCCAAATCTGTAAATGGAATTCCCCATCAAGACAAAGCCCTTCTACAATCTCACTACAAAGTGAGAAGATTGTGCTGGTTCAAAAGTAAACCAGTGGGAGGAATGAGGCCCACACAAATACCGTGAGAGAGATTTTTTGAGTCACAATTTAATAGAAAGATCGCAATAAATGCAATGATACAGAAAAACTGGCTTAAACCCACAAAGTCAGAATACAACCTGGCATCCTGTTGGTCAGAGTGGTAGTCACACGCCTATCAAGTTGTGATTGCAATCCTGCTGAAATGGTGCTTGCAGTTGAAAGTGGTTGTCCTGTGGAAGGTCTAGTCTTCTGGTGGAAGTTCAGGTTTTCCTGTGGATCTCTCCAGTGGTGGTGGTGTCCCAAGCCCCCAAAATACCCAGACTGTATACAGGAGGGTTCAGGCTGTTCCCTCCCCCAGTTCAAGCCAAAAGAAAAGGCAAGCAATGTGGAAAGAAAATCCTGTGTTTTTAGGCTAAAATACCAAAGATTATTGAAATGATAGGTGGGTATCTAGGGTATTTAAGTACGTAGTGTAAAGTGAGACTGACTATTGTGATTATTATTTCTAGCACAGGTCCTAATTTCATGTGGTTATATTCCATAATATTTTTTCCAGTTCTGGTCTTACAGACTCTCTTCCTAGTATCAGGTGAATAAGTGCAGAGCAGCAGTTCACATGGACAATTTATGTCAACTAAAATATACCCTATTTATTTTTCTAGCTTTTAATCCATCTTGCCAATGATTTTCTGGAGCGTATCAAGACACTTTGGAAGCCAGCAAAAAAGTTTGGACATCACTACAGGAGATACAGGCACTTTTCCCCTAATGGTTTCCACATCTCACTCATTAACCAACAATTGTGTGATTTGCATGACTACAGCAACAGTGACACTACAGCTTCAAGCTTTCTGTTGTTGAGAAAGAGTTGCTGAGAAACAAAAGTATGTGTGTACATTAGTTGGGTCTTTCAAGAAGAGTAAAATATATTTGTGATCTTGAAGCCAAGTAATCAAATATTGTCAGGTCAGGGTACGCTCTCAAAATACAGAGAGGTTTGTTTGGAAAAGCAAGAGGGCAATACTGCCACTAAAACCTGTGTGCACATACCAAAGAGATGTATAGACAGCTTAGATTCCTGTGTGAGTAAAAATAAAGACACAGGTGTGTATTTTTGCAAATAGATTCTGACTCAACAAATTGCACTTTCAAGCTGTGACAGTAAATGTCAAAGATGCTTGAACTGAAAGTGGCACCAGGGCAGTCCCTCAGTCCCTTTGAAAAAGGTTGGGAACTGGCACAGGTTGGGAACTGGCACAAGCATTTCAGAGAGAAGGAGACCCTGACTGACATCCCACCATGAGACCCACGCCTGAAGGCTTTCAATCTTCTGAATACAGCCTTTGCAGAGCTGTAGTTGATGTCTTGGGCTCTCCTATATGACTTTCTCTGCAGGGCTTTTCTTGGTAAATTACATTCTCTTGGCTTCTTTTGTTTTAATGTCTAACGACTGCCGCTCTATAACATGTCTTCTCTTGACTCCCTGCAGCCTTGTTCTTTAATTTTTATTCCACACAGATATGAGACATCATTTCAGAGAGATAACAATATAAGTTCAGGAAACAGAGAGAGAGGAAGAGAGACACAGAGAGCAATAAATTCATAAGTCAGGCTGAAACAGAAGGGTCTTGCTAATAATGAGGGTGACATTGAAGCCCTGGATGTAGTCTCAAGGTATTTTAATACAGATTGTCTGTGATGGCAGGATAAAAGAAGACATTTGATTTATGCCTGCAGAAGGGAGCTCATGCTAGAATTATTTGCTTCACTCTGTTTTTCATGCATCTCTCTCTTTTTTTTTACCTTAAACTTGGTTTAGTATCACAGTCCATCAGGTGATGGTTTTTTCCTGGTCTACAGCACACTCATCTTTCTTGCTTGCTATCCCAAGGAGAGAATGTGTATTCTACATGGCTGTATGAGGTGGAGCATCAGAAATAACCAAGCTACTCAGGAAATGCCTTCAATGCCAGCTGAGAGTATTGCTTCAGGAACAATTGCGCCAAATGTGAGTAGAAGCTATACATTTTTTCTCCTTTTTTCTTCTGGCATGCACATTTTTTCTTATGCTCCTGTTCCTTACATGAGGAGGAATTCTGTAATACTCATATAATGTTTATTTTCATACACATAGAACTGGAGTTTATATAAATCTACCCTGGGAGTCCTTGATGGGGACTGCACTAGATGGAATAAAGTGGAGGTCTTTCCACATACTTTCCTGGTCAAGGGATTGGCTCCTTTGGCATTGAAGCTTTCACCAGTGGTCCTTCACTGTTTGCTGGATTCTGAAGCAGTGGAAACATTTAAAGATTTAATCAGTGTCCTTCTTAAAAAGTTAGGAGAAAAGAAGGTTATATGAATTTTTGTTGTTGTTGTTAAGAAAGTAAAGAAAATGAGTTGCATAGGCAGAAATGCCTTTATCAAGCTTTTGAATTCTTCTTTCTGACATACTGTCATTTGCCCTCAATTTTGAGAGTTTTACCTGTACTGGAGTCAAGGAGAAATGGGCAGAATTTTTCTTATCACCCATGAAATAGGTTGAAGAATATTCATGGTGCCAGTACACAGTGCTAGAAATGTTACACTTGAGGTTTACAAACCTTTATCAAGTCAAGAGCATTTAACCTTTAGCCTGTCCCTCATCCAACAAAATCCTCAATTTGCAAAAGCTGAGATTGTGTGATCATTTCTCTGTTAATTAGCCTACTTTTAGACAGGAAAATCAATAAAGAAGAATAAGTTACCTTCGGGCACAAGTGGCATGGATAAAAAAAGCCAGTGTAGGGACTGTCAGCAGTTCTCAGTTGCATGCTGGTGCCTGCTGGTCCCTTCTAGTTGAGGGATTTAGATTCCCTTATTAAAAGTAAAAACTGGTTGCAAGTATTAGAAGGTCCTAGACACTAGGAATTTATCTTCTTTTCTGCCAGAGATTCTAGATGTTTAGGTTCCCCGACTTTCTTAAAGAACAACAGGTGCCTGAGTGCTTTTAAGGACTTAGGCATTAATTACAAAGCTTTTGAAAACTGTCCTTTACGTCTGTTTCTGTAGCTCAACCGAGATGACATGCATATAAATACAGCCAGGGTTATATGTGAAATGGATGCTGCTGTTGCATCAAGCATTGAATGAACGGGGCCATTCTACTCAGGAGGAACCATGATGTTTTCACCCTTGCTATCATTCCGAATTGCATGGCAAATTAATTGCATTTTTGGCAAATGGAAGAGAACTGTTGTTTGAGGTTACAAGTTTGAAAAAAATTCATGAAAAATTACTAAAACTGGAATCTGCTACCTGAAAAGCTCTTGCAGTGAAATTGCTTCCTTCTGCAAGAGCAGCTGTGTGCAAATCGTATCAAAAGCTGGCCATGAAAGATGACTCAAGATAAAAATTTGGACTGAGAGCCCTGGATTCATGACTGGATTACACTACAGTTTTCCTGAATGGCTTCAGGCAGCCCAGGTTACTCTTTGTGTCTAAGATTCCCACCTCTAACAGAGGGATAACAGTATTTCTCTTTCTCACAGGACATGTGCTGCAGATAAGTGCATTAGAAGTTGTAGGGTCCTTGAGCACCAGAGTATAGAGGAGATAGATGTGCTTTAGAGCCTTGCTGAGGAGTAAGTAGTTAAGAAAGCATTTTCAGAAGAGGAGCAATGCATAACCACATGATAATGTCTTCTTTCCTCTGTATCTACCATACACAGAAATCACATTTGGTAGTATTTTGGGCAAGGACATGAAAATGTCATCTTATGTGTTATATCTTTTTCCCTTCCACTTTTAAGGGACTCAATTATCTTCAATCCAGTTAAAAAGAAAAAAAAAAAAGATTTCAAAGTTTTCAAAGTAATTTCAAGTACCTCTTATGTATGCAATGCTGTCTGTTTAGCATAAGTATCAAGTTTTTTTATCTATATATATATATTTTTATATATAAACATAAAATTAGTATTATATAGTTTTTTACTACTTGGAATACTGCCAGCAAATCACAGTATATATTTTTTAGTTTTCCAAGAGGGAGGATTGCTCATATACTGCTTCCCGGGCATCTGTGACAGAAAGGAGGTAAGAAAGAAAATTAGGATCTCTGTTTTCTTTTTAATAGACATCCATCTCTGCTTCAAGACAGTTGTCTATTTCTAAAAAAAATGCAGCTAATAGGATCTGCTCAATAATTGTTAGAGACAGTCTTTGTGGAATGTTCAGAATGCACTTGAGGGACATGATTAATGAATGTTTCACAGGGCACTGGAATATGTAATGCACATAACCCTGAATGTGCATGAGCATACACACATATATTTATAATTAAAATTTGAAAAGTGTATCAAGGCAAAAATTTGAAATGATACTGTCTTCCATCTTGTCCTAGAAGAATTCATTGCAGGTTTTCTTCCAAAATTACAACTGGAGAGGAAGACAGTGCTAATAGACAAACAAACCTAAAAGGTCCCAAAAAATAACTGTTTCTTGATTTTCCAAATACCATGTTTGAGGTGGATTCAGAAGTTGAGCCCCTGCTGTCCCCTTGTTTCCTCCACCTATGACTTGCTCTGGAAATTAAAAAAGTCTCAAAAAATGACCTATTCAGATCTTATTGAAATGAATATTTAATCTGATTCAAATTAAATCAGTGGAGTAGCTAGCACTTCTCAAGCCAGACTTTATTTTTTTGCAGAGATGAATGCTTATTTCAATATTCATGCAGACACAGACAGCCTTGCTAACTCAGTCTGACTGACAGTTCATACAGGGGGCTTGCAGGAAAAGAGGGGAGCAAATCCTCTCCCCTGGAGATGGGAAAACCTTGCTCTGTGGTTCTTGAGACAATCAGCCCTGGTATGGCAACTTGGACAAGCATAGGCTGATTGACCCTGCAAATGTTCACACTCTGGGCTGCCTAAAACACCTTGTGGGGGTCCTGTGGTACACAAGGAGTAAGGCTAAAATACCTTTGTTATCTGCTAAGGCTCTCTGTGGTGCAGCATGATCAGGAATTGTTTAGATTGCAGCAGAAGATTTAGACAATATCTATGTGCAGGATATGTAGCAAACAGCTCTGCAGGAACATCTCGAGATTTGCTTTTGTCTGCATCCCAGCTGATTTGTGTAGTGATGAGTGATGCACTGATGAGTGCAGTGGAGACCAGCTTTTGATATAGGAGTGTCACAGAAACCTGTTTTTCATCTGACAACTGGAGGGAGAGAGTGAGGATTTCATTTTGAGGCATCTAATATGTGACAGGATGAGCTGGTGGCAACATCTGTGGGACAGTAGTGGTGGATGCACACCTATTTTACACGATGTTAAGTTTTCTATAGGCTTAATAAAGAATCACAAATCACAAAAGGGTTTGGATGGGAATGGGCCTTTAAAGTACATCCAGTCCAACACACCTGCAATGAGTAAAGACACCTTCCACTAGACTAGGTTGGTCAGTGCTCCTCTAATCTGACCTGAAGGCTTCCATGGATGAGGAGTGTCCACCACCTCTCTGGGCAACATGTGTCAGCATTCTCATGGCAAAAAATTGTTCCTCGTATTTGGTGTAAACTGACTCTCCTGCTTAAAATTGTTACCTCTTGCCCTATCACTACAGACCCTACAGACCCCATCTTTCTTATAAACATGATTTAAGCACAGGGAGGCTGCATTACAGTCTTCCTGGAGACTTCTCCAGGCTGCACAGCCCCATCTCTCTCAGGTCTTCCTGAAGACTTCTCCAGGCTACACAGCCTCATCTCTCTCCACCTTTCCTAATAAGAGAGGTGCTCCATCCCTCCAAATTTCTTCATGTCCCTTCCTCAGACCCACTGCAACAGCTCCATGTTGTTCCAGTGTTGAAGATCCAGGACCTGGAGGCAGTGCTCCAGGTGAAGTTAGACAGTAATAAATGGTTCCTTGTCTAATCCACCTTTGTATTGCTCTGAAACCCTCAACATCCCAAGCCATATAGGGATACAACCTTCCTGGGCAAAGGAATGCATCTTGCTTTTATTGTATTCTTTTTTCCAAGCTGAAACTTCAATGTAAAAAATGTTCCTCTGTTTATGTTTTCAGAGATGCAGTTTTCAGTGAAAACTGACTAACAAAAAATAGTTTGTTGTCAAACACATTTTTATCAGGCTTGGAAGGTTGCCATGCATAGATCTTGTACTCCACACCCTTTTTAATGAAAATGAGGAGAAAAAGAGAAGATCAAATAATGACTAATGGTATATTAAAAAAAGGCTTTATGTGGAACATCAGCTGAAGTTTTTAACTAGTTTTTAGAGTAGTTTCTTCTTGGATTACCCTGTAATTCTGTGTAGGTACTGGGGTGGCACAAGTTTGCTGATAGGAATTTAATACTGGTTTTGGCTGAATATACTAAACAGTCCTTTTAGTGGGATTAGTAGTCTGTGAATTGTTTGAAAGGAAAGGTCTGGAAGATTTAGATAGCAGGTCAAAGCTTTCAGTGGATGTTGACAAGTATGAAGGAAGATGGATAATGTGGGGAAAGACAGTGAGTTTGAAGTCTGAGAAAAACAAAACAGAATAACAAAAGTAAGTTTATATGTGTATTTTCCACCCAGCATGGCAATAGTTTCCCTTTACAGATACCCTCTCTCATCCTGCAGTTCTAGTCCTTGTCCCTGCCTATTCCAGTCTAGCTGGAATTTCTCACAGTAGTTTTCCAATATTAAAGAATGAGGAAATTGGTTGAATCCTACTTTCCTGATGTTGAACACTGCTCCTTGCTTTAATCAGAGTACAACCTTTTTTTCCCGCAGCAGATATGGAATATGGTTATATTAAAACATTTTCTCTAAAGTTAATTTTTCTCTTTCTTCTCTTTCTGGAGCCAGCAGTGTGGGACAGCAAGCGGCTGAGAAGGAAGGGAGCTTGGCTGCTGGTTGCCTCCCAATTCCATGCTCCAGCCCTCCCAAAGGAAAACAACATTCCAATTAGTCAACCCATCAGTATTTATGGTCAAAACTTTTACAGTGATCTCCATTCCTGTTTCAAAAACACCCTTTTAATTATTAGTGTTAACCCAACTGATATTGCCTCTTGCAGAAGACAACATAAAGATTCTACATGAATCTAAGGTTTTTTAACATCTTGCAAAACTTTTTTAATCCAGGGAGGGAGTGTTCCTTCTCATGTTAATGTTTGCTTTTCTCATGGAGCTAACCTTTAGCCCAAAGGCTTTTTGTAGCAAACCAGTAGGTGACCATTGATGTTTGTGGTCTTTAAACACAAGTTCCTGGGCTGGGGAATGACTGGGAAGGTACATCTAGCTCCCTCACTCTTGTTCTACAGTTGGAAGGAAATTAAATCGAAACTCTCTGAAAAATACTGCATCTATTTCCCTTTTTGTGATAAATGTGTTATAGACTCAATTTCTTGAGTTACTACTTTGGTTGTAGACAGAACCTTTGTCCTGGTTTTCATAACCCTCAATAGATCTATTGAATTCACAGACTAGGAGTCATTTTACTTAATGAAACACATTTGCAAGTGATACATTTTATACATATGTAAAATGGAAAAAAAGTTGGATGACTAGTGCATAAAACCCATAAGGAAAAGTGCACATCTTACCACACTGGCAGCAATAGGAATTGGGTCAACTGTAGCACTGCAGAATTTGCTTCTCCTGTAAATTCTGCACACGAATTTGTCAGCCAAAGTTCTCCTGGAGATCAGAGGAGGTCTAGTTGCTTGGTTGAAAGTTTATTGTGAGCCTCGAGAAGAGTTAAAAAAGTGACTGAAGGGAATAGAAGGGAATTCCAGAGAAAAGGTTTAGCTGAGCTCATAGTCATTTATATAAGGAAAGACTCACTCAGAGCCCATAAAGCAATCTTTCTGCAAGCAGTGTCTCTGCTCCTGTCATGAGAACTCTGTGTAGGCACTTTGATATATAGGTCAGGTCACACAAGGTATTTCTCACGTTATATGTGGGACTGGGTTGCCAGTCTAGGAAGATTTAAAGTATTTCATTTATCTAAAAATAATAGCAGAAAGGGAGAAGGAGGACTGACTTTGCTACACTGGCAATCAAAGCACATTCCCAGGTGCCCCAGGCTTGTATGGCCCAGCTTTGAAGTTCAGATTCCTTCCTCCTCCTGTTACCTAGCTCAGATTAGAAAAATTTCCTTGCAGCTTCCAATTGTGCTTCCCAGACCTACACTCCCAGTTTTAAGCCTCACATGGATGAACAGATGTCATTAAAAATGCTCTGTGAATTAGCTAGACAGAATAGAATTTTGTTTAAATCTTATGGTTTTAACCTGTTTAGTGTTGCAGAAATACTTCAGAAACTCAAAGCAGCATTAAACAAAGAAATCTGTAGGACTTCTTTCTTTCTCATGGCAGAAAACAGAGGTGTGATTAAAATCTTGCTGCAAAATTGGAAATGGTGTGATGTTTTCAGCCTTAGACTATACATGAATCAAACTTATATTAAAATTAAAACAAAACCAGTGTGCATTCTGCACAATATTAACAACCAATATTTGAAATAAAATTAGAGTGAAAAGTAAGAATGGGCTGACACCTTGCACACAAAACTTTGAAATCAAAGAAGTGCAACACAAAGGAAGGAATCTTTATCAGAAACTGCTTGATGTGCTCATAAAACTACTAGAAAGGCATAATTTTTGATAAGTATCTTTTCAGTACTTTTTAAGAAAGGTGGCCAGTCAAAGTGTGTTTTTCCATTATTTGAATCCAAAAGCTGAAGTGAATTAGGTGCTATAGGTTTTCAAAAGAAACTGCAGCAAATGCATTATGCTAGATCCTGCTTAAGTACTGTGTTACATAAAAATCTTTGATTTCTCAAATATTGCAGGATCCAAGTATTCACTGTTTTGGATGTGAATGAACCTGTGCTAAAACTAGCTGGTTATATCTCTGGCAACAGAAAAGAACCAGGTACAAATGGCTTTGAACTGATGTTACTCCAGGTAGTCTGTGCATTTTTGAGTTAATTAACATGTCTTTGAACTTAATATTTTTTCTGTTGCATGGTCTGGAATAAATAGCAGTTACTAATAATCTATTTAAAACTCATTTTTGTGCTACACTGTAAGAGACAGAGAGAAAGACATAAATAGAAATGTGTGGCTGTGTGTATTTGTTCTCCTTTCTCTTCTTAATATATACATTTTAAAAAATCACATTTAGCACTTTGGTTACCAGTTTTTCTTAATTGGCAATGCTTCATCCTAAATCAAGCACTCACAGTAGCATGAATTAATTAATATTAATGAAAGCACAAGAAAATTCTGCAATGGGTCATTCTTGTTAAAAGTGCTTATTTGATCATATAAAAACAGTTTGAAGTTTTAGAAGGAGGGAGGAGGAATTGCTTTCTTTTCTTTAAAGGGCAATCCTCATGAAAAAGTCAGCCCAGAGCTATACAGAAAAAGTGCTGCATAAATCATTGGAAAGTAGGATACTTGCTAGACTCCTGGACCTAGTGAAAATTTTGATCATCACTAATCAATGAACAGAAATGTTATACTTCACAGGGTTTTTTAAAATAAATCAAAGTAGGAGAATATTAGAAAAGGTAGTAGAGAAGCTTTATTGACTCCTCAGCATGTTTTCTCCCCTCCGTCTCTAAATAACACTGGCTCCAAGCACCTAAGCCCTTGCCCCACTTTCCGTGTGATTCAGGAGTGCCAGGTCCACACATGCTTCTTGCTGAGTGACACTAGAGACCCTTTCCACTAGTGGGCTTGTCTCCTGAAGCACACAGGTGCTGAACAAAGTTTTTGGAGCACTGTCCCCCTTCTGCTTGTTGCAGTCCTTGCCAGTACTGCTAGATTCATTTTTGTGTGGCCTTGGTGTGGGCACACAGATCGTGGACCTTCCTGACCATCCATGAGAAGCTTTCTATGCAGTGGACAGTCCCAACATCCCTCTTTGTACCAGGTTTGATTAAGGTTATACAGAAATGTCCTTGCTAGTGTAGCTGATACATGCACAAGGTATGCAGGAAACAAAGGGTAACAGTCAGAGAGGCTGGTCGTACACAGACTCTGTCTCTTAGGAAATTGTCTCCAGGTATCCTTTCCCCTTTCCCAACTACTTTATATTAGCCTCCAAAGCAAAAACAAGAGGGGAAAATTCTTTAAATTAGAGGAAATTCCTAAAGGAAATACAAAAATATCACTCACAAAAAGATACAAATCAAGCTTGATACCTGAAGCTCAAAAAGATACAAATCATGCTCAAAATCTCTAATACCTGGAATGATTTTGGCTTTGAATAATGCACATGAATTGCTGACGGTAATTTACATTTGAGGCAAACAGTGGTTTGATACTGCAAGAATGTTGTTCTTTAAAAAAAGAGTAAGAAATTATTAACAGGGTTTCTTTCAAACCTTCACAATAAAGAAACTTTCTTGTTTTAAATGACACATGTAGATTTTGCTAGGGATTGGAATTAATTCTTTTTCTTTTAATTTCCCTTAAAATGCAAATAGGGCAATGAACTGAATTGGCATGTCAAGTCAGCCTGGCATTCCATAACTGTTGAATGCTACCTGGATATGGACTTTGCTTTTTGGACATTGCCTGTTGTATTTTCCATTTAGCAAATTTCATTTCTAATTCCATTTGTCCTCATGAATTCTTCATAACAGCGTTCAATGAATGGAATAAGACCTAACCTGATGGAGTGAGCTGAAATATGTAACTTTGAGAAGCTTGTGATTCAGCATACTGTTGGACTGGAAGTATATTCACTGATCAGTCACATAAGACAAGACTCCTCTATGAGCAGCTCAGTGTATGAGATGCTGTTGTGGAAGAATATTGCACTCAAAAGAGGATTTCAGTGCCTCTATTTACACTTGAGCTTAACCTTACACTCCTGAGTTCTCCTCTCATATAAAAGATGAAATAGTGCCCTAAGTTTTTCTGTAAAAAATAAATCAGTGTAAAGGTAGTTTATTCCATTTTGTCTTGCTTTTCTACCTGTGGTCCCTTAAAGGTATGTGAAACTTGAATGAAGTGCCTATTTTTCCAGAACAAAAGCTACTTCAACTCTTTCAGCTTTGTCAACAATGTCAGAGGATAGCAAGTTGTCTAGGAAAGTAAAATAAAGTCATGCAATATTTCAGCCTAGAGTTATGTAAACAAGCTCTTAAATATATGATTCATTCATCTACATTGTTTGTACTATGCTGAAACATTTCTGTAACACTAAATAAATTACTAGTGCATTTGGCATTTGTAGGTTTCTTTCCTCATGCTTTCTCTACCACATCCTCTCAAAAGACAATTTCTTCCAACATTCCCTGCTGAAACTTACTGCATTTCATTGCCTGTTAAATGTCATACAATTTAAAAAAAAAAAAAAAAANAAAAAAAAAAAAAAAAAAACCAAAACAGAACAGAACAAATCAACCAAAAAACCAACCAACCAACCAAAATAAGATATTTAGATGGAAATTGAGCTAACTGAATTATTTGACAAACAGATGCTACATGGAAATGCATAATTTATTCCAAATGTGTGGAAAGGAGCTTTAAGGCTATGGTGCTACTAAATCAAACACCTTTTCTTCCTTATGTTTTTAACATTACAAGCTCCCATCATCCAACTGAATAGCAAAGTGGAATTAATATGTGTTCTTCTTTGGAGACACATGATGTTAATTAAAAACCTCTTCAGGTCCTACTGCCTTGTGTTTCAGTTAAACTGGTTAACTAGAAAGTGAGATAGTTGAACTTGAGCCAGCTGCTGAAAGTGTGCAGCATAGTAAAAGGTTCAATAAATTAAAAGTGACAGGGTGAGTGTCCATGCCTCTGAGGAAGATAGATGAAGGCAGGAAAAATGTTTAATGCCTTTAAAATCATGGAATTATTTAGGTTGGAGAAGATCCATTCTAATTGAGTCTAACCATTAACCTAACACAGCCAAGTGCAACAGTAGACCACATCTCTTAACACCATATCTATACATTTTTTAATTTCTTCTGGGGTGGTGACCCAACCACTCCCATAGGCTGGTTAACTCCCAATACCTGGCTAACTTTTCAGTGAAGAAATTTTGTCTAATAATCAATCCAAACCTCCCTGTCACATCAAGAGACCTTTTAATCTCATTTTTTTCCTTTCTACTTGAGAGAAGAGAACAACCTCCACCTGGTTACTGCCTCCTTCCAGATATTTACAGAGATTGAAAGGAGCCCTGTGAGCCTCATCCCCAGAATGAACAGTCCCTGTTCCTTCATTCGCTTCACATATGATTTATTTTTCAAACCCTTCACCAGCTCTATTGCCCTTCTTTGGACATGCTTAATGGACATATACAACAGGGTCATAAATTAAGCCAAAGAGAAACGACAGGAAAGTTTTTGAAAACTCTGTATTCTAGACCTGGGGAGAAACTGGAAGAGCTAAAAGTAACATACTGTGAAAACTGTGGCACTGCAGAGTCAAGGGATTTTATTAGTGGCTTAGCTCTTGAGTGCTTTCAAACAGTGGGACATGATTTTTACATTATTTGTCAAAAAAGAACAGGCTCTCTGCACTCCTGAAAAAATGAGATGGGGATGTGCTGAATGTCTCTGGGCAGGCAAGAGTAAAACAATTGGTGACAATGCTGTAATAAGAAATACGCTAAGAGAAAAGCGAGGGTTCATTGAGTAGCCAACAATGTGAACAAACAATGCACCAAACAGAGAAATTTGAAATGTTCACTGACTTTTTTCCTTCATTTATAACAAACTGGGAATTATGATCAGATTTTTTTGGTATTATTTGATGATAACAATCTTGAATAGGAACCTGAGCCAGAAAAAAGGGAAATTAGTAAAAGGAGTTTTAAATTAAGGAGTTATTTGAGCCCAAATAAGTTCACCATACAATGCGACCAGGAGAAGCTTCCTTAAGTATTAATGATTATATTCAAGAACTCAAAAAAAAAAGTGCTAAGAATGTAAGAGAAAGAAAACATATGTTAAAGGGTACAGACTAGCTTAAACTCACTAAATGAACAGCCACTGGAATAAATAAACATACAGAGATCAGATGGGAAGTGTGGACTGGATGAGTGGACAATGAGACTGAGGACTGCCCAAATAGCAGATGTCAGCAGGTGATAATCAGTGGTACAGGGTTCAGTCAGAGGCCTGTACCTAGTGGTGCCCCCCAAGGTCCAATAATGGGCCCAGTCTTGTCTAACTTATTCATCCATGACTTGGGTGAAGGGGCAGAGGCCTCCTCAGCAGTTTCACTGACAACACAAAGCTGGGAGGAATGTCTGATACCCCAGAGCGCTCTGCAGCCTTCTAGAAGGACCTCAACAGGTTGGAGAGATGGGCAGAGAGGAACCTTCTGAAATTCAGCAGAGGCAAATGCAGGGTCCTGCACCTGGGGAGGAACAAGCCCAGGCACCAGCACAGGCTGGGGGTGACCTGCTGGAAAGCAGCTCTGTCCAGATGGACCTGGGGGTTCTGGTGCACAGCAGGCTCTCCTTGAGTCAGCAGTGTCCTTGGTGCCAAGGCCAATGATAACCTGGATTGAAGAGCATTCATTGCTAGCAGGTTGAGGGAGGTGATCCTGCCCCTCCACTCGGTCCTGGTGAGGCCTCAGACCTGGAATGCTGTGTCCAGATCTGGGCTCCTCAGTACAAGAGAGACATGGAGCTCTGGAGCAGGTCCAGTGGAGGGCAACAAAGATGACTACAGGAACATCTCCTCTCTTATGAGGAAAGGCTGAGTTGGGTCTGTTCAGCCTTGTTAAGAGATTTCTGATGTGGGACCTCATCGATTTCTATGAGTATTTGAGAGGAGCATGTCAAAAGGGTGGACCAGGTTTCTTTAAGGGTTGCCAAGCAATAAGACAAGAGGTAATGGCCAGAAACTGATCCACAGGATCAGTTGAACATGAAGAAGTTCCACTTGAACACAAAGAAGAATTTCCTTACTGTGCATGTAACCACACACTGGAACAGGCTGCCCACAGAGATTGTGAAACACCTCTCACTGGAGACATCTAAAAACCATCTGGACGCAATCCTGTGCCATGTGCTCTGGGATGACCTTGCTTGAGGAGGGAGGGTGGATTGTAGTCTCTTCCAAACAGGCTGATTTTGTGATTCTGTGAATGTAAGAAGTGAGAAAGGCACATGGGAATACTGATTCTGACTCTACTGTGTGTAGAAAATGGAAAGGAAGCTCTCTATTGATATTTCAACATTTTTAACAGTTTTAACAGCCTACAGTGAGGTCCTAAATGCCTTCTCATGGCAGTGTTTGACTTAACTTAGGTAACTTAGGAAATCCCTTCTTTAGGTTTATACCTAAATGCTGATTTGCTATGCAGCTTTTTGTACACTGCTTTTAAACACCTTTTCCTCTTTGTTGCAGGCTCAAATCCTTCCTGATGTTTATAAAGTTCTCCACACAATGCAGAACAGCTCATCCCAAAACTTAGTAAAAAGGCCTCACAGGTGAGTAACAAAGTGCAAGAAATCAAGTCGAATTGCAGTTGGATGAATCAGAAGAGAGCAGAAGATTCTAGTAGCAGTTTTGAAGATGTGCTAATTTTTTTAAGTCTCTCGTGTGATATTTCTGTGAATTAGTAAGTGCTTCACAAAAGTGGGGCATCATTTTCAAAAGGCTTGGCTTACAGTAATCTCTTGCAAAAGGACTCATTGATGTACTTGTTCATACATAGTACAGTTTAGAGTATTGATACCAGGACAGTAGGACCAATTATATAATTTCTTTATTTTCATTTATGAAAAGAAAATCTGAGGTTTCTTGACACTTGAGCACCCCAAATCTCCAACGCAGAATTTCATTCATTTATTAAAAGGGATGCCAACAGCAGCCCTGGACCTGGAATACCAGGTGCAAAATCAAGGATATATTTAATAACCAGTGCCAACCCCTGACTATGGAATATCCTTGACTCTGAGTCCTCTAGCATTTTATGCTCATTTTTGACATGACAAGGGTCCACATGGACTGCTAGATTTGAGTTATTTTGACCCTTGATACAGGTCCCTACTATGATTTTCTATATTGCCCTAATATTCATTTATTTATTTTATTTCAGCTACCAGGCATGCCATTTTCTCCCTTATTCATCTATGGATTATGCATATTAAACAGATTAATTTTCCACGGTGTATCCTTAGTGCTTGCATTAGGAGACTGGTTTCCTTAAGCTCCACCTTTCTGTGGTCTGTGGGGAGAGGTTTATTTAAGGAAACTCAGAGCATTTGCAGAACATTTCTGCCCTGGTTCATTTTTATGGGGGAGCATTTTGCTTTGACCACACAAGGAATCACAGAGATAAGTCTCTGAACACAAACACCTACTTAGGTGCCCAAAATTAGGTAACGTGAGTTCAACATCAGCTAGCAGTCAACAGCACTTCATAACTGAATATGTTTCTCTGCATTTCTGGAAGAATGGACCATGGATTTCTAAAGGTCATGAGATTCTGATGGGAAAGAAAAATTCTCGTTGTATTTTTGTGCAATACCTCAAAAAAGTTCCTAAAAGTCCATCTTACTATAAATAGAGGGGGTGAAATTTACAAAGCTACTACCTACAGTGTGGATTAAATTTGTTCCCTGGAAGCAGTGGGGGACTACATTTCTCCAGGGAAGAGCTACTGTTCTTTCCAGCAGCATACTGGAAGGTTTGTCTATCATGTCTTCTGGTGTCTTCTTCCTCAGACTTGCAGCAAGTTAATCCTGCTCTAGAGCTCCTAGATACCTCTCTGTACAGCTTATGCTACAACCTGACCCTGAGGGTTAATAGATGCCTTGGAACAGACTGGAGTGAAACAACATGAATGACCAGTGTTTATACATATGCATATGAATAAACGCTGGTCACTCAGTGTGACTGTACATATTGGGGATTTTTAAAACACTTTGGTTGCAATGGAAAGGAGGTATGTAGCCATTTGGGTTATTCTCTGTAGAAATATAGAAATATAAAAGCATATAAAGAAAAGAA